>CM029642.1:20363358-20375858 GCA_017311315.1 Dendrocalamus latiflorus | reverse complement strand
ATTCACACCAACTTGACAAGCAAGGCAGGTCACACTCCTTGATCATGTTGATCCCAGTTTGCGAAATTTAATTATGTTGTTTTAAATTACTTTGCATGCATATTATTATTCAATGTATTTTAATTCAGTTTTAAATTTAGTTATTGCCTACTTGTTAATTCCTCTGTTGTAGGGGTGGCCCCCACCTAAGCCCAGCCGGCCTGTTAGAAGGTTGTAAGGCCCAAAATGGGACATGTATAATGACATAGCTGCCCTTGAGAGGGATACTTAGGTGTAAGATCATAACTGTAAAATGCTTCCCATGTGAGTATATATATATGCCATCCAGGTAATGGGGAAGCCCCCCAAGCATTGCTCACCTAACTCTCCACTACCATACCATCTCTCTGTTTGGTCTGTAACCACAACAGTTAGCGCCGTCCGTGGGGAAGACAAGAGCAAGCTCTAAGATCTGAAGAAGGATGGCACCAAAGAAGACTTCATCATCGGCAGCGGCGAAGAAGAAGAGGAGTACGACGGAAGCCCTCGCCGACGCCAGGGCCTCGGCATCGAGTGCGGGCGCGGATGACAACGCCGGCTTTGCGGCTGTCGACGTCACCGCTCGTGGCGCGGCGGTTGGTCTCACTACTGGTGCGACGATCAGTACCGGTGGTACCGATGGAGACGTCGGAAGCGGTGATGCCAATACTCGCGTCGCGGGCACGGCCACTACCCCCGCACCCGGCGCAGGGATGGCAAGTGGCTCCGGCGGCGACGTTGGCAGCGCTGGCCTTGTCACCGATTCTGAAGCTCGTTGCGCCGATGCGCCGAGGGGTTCCGGGGCACAAGCTGTGGTCGTCGCCAGCCTGATGGCACGGCCCGTTGCCCCAACTGCTGCATCCACGCCAACGGTGGAGAATGCTCTACTAACAACCCTCGGCACGCTGCAGCGGGAGCTGGCGACCTCCGCGGAGCCATGCGGGATATACAAGAAGCTCAGAGCCAGCAAGTCCCGCCGGTGACCGCGCCGGAGCCCACGCCAGAGCGGGCGGATAGTCGTGATGCCCCTACTCCCAGTCACATCCCGCTGCGACGAGTAGATTCAGAGTCCCCCCTCTTCGCGGGCCTGCAGCAGGCGGCATGGCCTTCAAGTTCCCCACCGCCATCGAGCCGTACAAGGGCAACACGGACCCTCGAAAGTTTGTGCGCGTGTACGAGACTGCCATCGAAGCTACAGGCAGAGACGACACCACCAAAGCGAAGGGGATCCCCCTCGCGTTGTAGGGGGTGGCGCTTTCTTGGTTTTTCACAATAGAGCTAAACTCCATCTACGTTTGGGGAGCAAATCCGCGACCGCCTCTACAACAACTTCCAGAGGAACTACGTCGAACGCGTCGACGCGGATCAGCTCTTTGCCATCAAGCAAAAACCTCGGAGAAGCTCCGACAGTACTTCAAGCGCTTTGCTAAGGTCCGCTGCTAGGTCAATGACGTGAACGAGACGACAATTATCAACGCAGCAGTACAAGGCCTCTGCTTGGGGCCGTTGGCCGAGTACAACGCCCGTAAGCTGATTAAGACGGTCGCGAAGCTCTTCGATAAGATGGAAGAGTATGCGAGGGCAGAGGAGGACGCGCGGCGGCGCAAAGGCGACGACTCCGACACTGATCGAGCGGAGGACTCATTAAAGAACGAAGACTCGTCAAGGAGGGAGTGCTCCTCGAAGGGCAAGCAGAAACAAGAGTCGTCAAATGACACCTCCGACCGCAAGGACGCCAAGCACAAGCAGGACCCGTCAAGCGACAAGCCCAGGCCCAAGCGCAACTAGCGTAGATCTCAGAGGGCCCGCTATGTCCTAGACGTCGAAGGCGGCTCCGAGGACGCTACCTCCGCCTTTCACGGACGAGGCCGCGGAGGCCGGGGACGGGGACGCGGTCGAGGCCGTGACGAAAGACCCCACGCAGAGCAGGAGAACCAGGACTACGACATGTGGTGCAACGTGCATGGCCGTGGTGATCATTTCACACGAACATGTACTGTCATTGCGGCACTACGTCAGAGCGCCGCCAGGGATAGAGCCCCGGAAGCGCCGCCTCCCGTCGTAGCCCATGTGCAGCAGCCACAAGAAGGCCCCCTGCAGATTTAGGCCACGGAGGGGGCCCAGCACCGGACCATCCACGTCATCTCTGGGGGCTCTTCGCTGGAGCTATCCTCAGCACAGCAGCAGATGGCCCACGCGCGAAGGCTACACCACGTGGCAGCGCCCTAGGTGCAAGCACCGCTGGGGTGGGCGCAGCACGAAATCACCTTCACTTCTGCTAACGCGAGGGCATGGAGTTCCCCCACAAAGATCCCTTGGTCATTCAGGTCTCCATCGCAGGCTGCGATGTCAAGCACGTCTTGGTCGACGGGGGTAGCTCCGCGGACATTCTGTTCGCGGCGGCCTTTGTCCAAATGGGGATCCCCCAGAGTCGCTTGAGCCCCTCGGGAATCCAATTGTAGGGCTTCGGCAGTCAGCCGCTGAAGGCATTGGGTCAGATACGCCTCCGAGTGTCCTTCGGCCAAGGCGGCAACGGAGGAGCGAACAATACGGCTAAGTACAAGGCGCTACTTTTCGGCCTTGTGAAGCTTAAAGCTCTTGGCACGTGAAGGGTCCTTGTTTGCATAGACTCTCGTCTGGTAGCGGGCCATGTTGACAAGTCCTACCAAGCCAAGGACCCCGAGCTAGCAAAGTACCTGGCGGCGGTAAGAGCGAAGGAGCGTCACTTCTTGGGAGTCACGGTCAAGGCCATCCCTCGCGCGGACAATGAACAAGCCGACACGCTCGCCAAGGCCGCCAGCCAGTAGCTCCACCTCCCTGAGGAAGCATTTTATAAGTCTTGCCCGCGGCAGCCATCGCTCAGGACAACCATGATGCGGCTCTCGTCCATCAAATAGCCCAATAGGGCGACTGGCGGGAGCCCAACAGGGCGACTGGGGGGAGCCCATTTATGGTTTCTTGCAAGGCATAGCCGAACCGGATGACCACCTCGAGCTGTGACGCCTACAACACTGCGCCAGATCCTTCCAGATACTGGACAATGTCCTCTACAAGAAGGGAGTATGTGCCCCATTTCTGCGATGCCTCTCACGGGACGAAGGAAAGCACCTCCTTGCGGAAATTCATGAGGGGCTCTGCGGCTCACACATCGCGCCGAGGTCTTTGGTCGGCAAGGCATTCCGGCAAGGCTTCTACTGGCCAACCGCCGTCGCCGATGTGCAAGATCTCGTGCGTCGGTGCTAAGGCTGCCAATGGATGGGGCGGATCATCCGCAGACCTCCGACGAGCTTGCAGCCCATCCCCCCAGTCTGGTCGTTGGCACAGTGGTAGCATCGATGTCGTTGGGCCACTTCTGAGGGCCCCGAGAGACCTTCGGTTCGTTGTGGTCGCCTTGGAATATTTCTCTAGGTGGCCCAAAGCTGTCACTCTGGCTAGGATAACCTCCGAGGCCATGCAGCGCTTCCTGTGACAGAACATCATATGCCACTTCGGAGTGCCTAGGGAACTTACTGTGGATAATGGCCTGCAATTCGACTCTGCTCCATTGAAGGAGTTTTGCGACAACATGGGCATCACACTCCGATTCGCTTCGGTCGGGCACCCACAGTCCAACGGAGCCGTCGAGCGGGTGAATGACGCCATTTCCGCCAGAATCAAGAAGCGCCTCGTCGGGCTGCCAAATGGCAAGCGGCCAGATGAGCTCCACAGCGTACTCTGGTCCCTACGCACGACGGTGACACGTCTGACAGGGTTCACACCATTTAAACTTCTCTTCGGCGACGAGGCGGTGACGGCCGAGGAAATTAAGGCATGCTCAAAGAGGGTCCTCGTCCAGGCCCCGACGGAAGAGCGCCAGTTGTCCGTTGATCTTCTTGACGAAGACCGAGTGAGCGCCACCCAGCACGTCGTGAAGTGCACGCGCCAAATAGCGCGCGCGCGACCGCACTACGTACTCACGAGAATTCCAGCCAAGAGATCTCGTCCTCAAAATGGCGCTTCATGCGGAGACTGTCGGCAAGTTGGAGTCCAAGTGGGAGTGCCCCTACTTCGAAGGGTAGGTGACAGAGTGCTTGAGCGCCTACTTGCACTTGCGCGTTTACGGAGCACAAGATCCTATGGGTTGATCGAAGGCAGGCGCGATCATGAAGAGCGACAACATGTACCCCAACCAAAGCCGTCATTACATTCATAAAAAGATGGTTACAGAGACTCGGCATTACATTTGCGAGGGGCTAGCGTGTACAAGTGCCTTCGAGTGCCTAAGGTCGCTACTCATCCAGCTCCACCTTAATGTACCTCCGCGCCGAAGTGCCACCCGCTGAAGTCCTGGTCGCACAGAAGTTTCGGGCTTCTTCCGCCCACACCCAACGCTGAAGTCACCGTCGGATCATGCGATCCGAAAGTAGTAATGGGCCCCTATCAAATATCTGCCCAGAACAGAAAATAGCACACATCATAAGAACCCCTGGTCAATTTCACTTTATTCACACAAAAGGGCGGGGGCCATGGGGCGCCAGTTTACAAAATAGTGGATACATTGCAACGCACGCCTCTACGCCACACCCCAGCATCACACCTGTGGGTCCGCACCATGCCCGAGACGGCGGCACCGTCGTCGTCGTGCCGTGGGACTTCGTCGAGCCATTCGCCAAAGTTCCCCTCGCGATGCAGAGTTCGCCGCAGAGCCACCTTTGCCGCGGCCTCCCCGATGTAGTCCCAGATTCGGTCGTGGAAGGACCGAACGGCGGGGCGGACGATGCGCACAGCTTCCGACATCACCCTGGCTCCGGTTGGCAACTCCAGCTGGGGGTCGGCTAGCGCATCTACGTGTCGGCACCCTCGGTGGTGGATCAGGGCGAAGGCGATGCGGGAGGTGACGAACGAGCAGTGGTCGCCGAAGACCTTGGCGGCGCGGAGGGCAAGGTCGGAACCTTCTTCGATCCGTCGAAGTGATCGCATTAGGTCCTCGGGACCGAACCCTAGGGGTGGCACGTCCACGGAGAGATCTTTGAGGGCGTCCTCCAGAGATTGCATGGCGTCCCATGCCGCCACCAAGGCGTCAGCAAGAGTCCGGTCCCTTTCCCCAAGGGACGCAGCGAGCTAGGCCTTCTCCTCCTCCAACGTTGCAATCTGCTGGAGTAGGCCGTCGCGCTCTTCGGCTGCGGCACACTGGGCCTCCACCGCCGAGTACTGTGCCTCCGCGGCGATTATCTACGCATCAGAGACCGCCTTCGCAACCTCCATCTCCAGAAAAGAGATGCGCTCGTCCTTGGCAGCGTGGGCCTCTTCGAAAGCTCGAAGACGGCCCTCTAGCACCCTCCGCTCGCAGATACGTGCCTCCTGCAGATCTCAGCTGAGGGCAAGGGTCTACGCAGTATGGCTGTCAGCAAAGTCCCAGATAGCGGCGCAAATCGTGAAGTCAAGCGCTTACCTTCATCTCTGAGGCCTCTAGCGCACCTTCCAGCAGCTCCGGCCCACATGTCGATAGCACCCGTCAATCCACGATGGAGTTGGCGTACTCTGCGGATCCTTGGAGAGTTCGCAACATCTCCGGCCGGGGGACAAAATCGGAGACACTCGGCCGCTGAGCCTCCGCGGCGACGGCTTCGAGAGCACCAGGCATTGACATCACGTCCTGGGCAGGAAGACCGGGCACTTCGCGGTCGTCTCTGTTGCTCGATCCTTGGCCGTGTCCGGGAGACCTTGTCTCGCCTAATGTTGATGAGGGAATGAGCGAGCAGATCGGAGAAAGCTTCGCCAAGTCGCGCGGGGGGGGGGAGAAATAGTTGCGCCTAACTTCGACACGATTGGGCGAAGCGCGGGGAGGTGTTCGCTCCGTCTCGGCCCGTATCGTGGGGGCTTCGTCTGCGTCTGGGGCGGCGATATACCCCTCGTGCCAGATGGCCTCCCCATCGGACTCTAAATACTCAGCGACCCCGACCGCCACGGTGAACCCCTCCCTCAGCCGGGAGAGTGATCGTACCAGGGGCGCTTCGCCCTTGGGGACGCTAGCGATGCTTCCTCGGCCTCGGCACCCAGCGCAGGCAATAAGGCCACGGCGGCTGGGACGGGCGATGATGCCTTGCCCTCCTGGGAGTCGGTGCCACGGCCCGCCTCCTCGGCGCCGCCCAGGCCCCCCTCGTCGGGGGCACTGTCCTCCGCCTCCACCTCCAAGTCCGAGTTGGCGTGCTCCGCCATGTCGGACCCAGTGGCGGTTGCGCCCTCGACTTCGGCAGCAATCACCGGAGATGCAGTCGTCGGGCTGGACACGGCAGCGTCAGACCGGGCTCTACGCCGGGAGGGAGACGCCCCCACCTTACCGTCGCCATCGCGGCGGCGAATCCGGACCGGCGCCGCACGCTTTGGCACGGGGATGCCTAAAGCTTCGCACACTTGATTTATTCGCCCCAGCGGTCGCGGATTCACGCAGCTCGTGCTCCTTGGCCGTGTATGGCCCAAGGAATGCAATTACCGCGTGCTTCGCATTCTCCAGCAGGAGCCCTACAGGCAGACCGAGACATCGTCAATAAAAAACTACATCCATCCATCCATACATACATACATACATACATACATACATACATACATACATACATGCATGCATGCATACATACATACATACATACATACATACATACATACATACATACATACATACATACCATACATACATACATACATACATACATACATATATATATATATATATACATACATGTGTACATAGCTTACGGCCGAAGAACTCATGAGGAGCGGAGAGCTTCAGAAGAGATGACACCGTTGGCCGAATGTCATCCTGTCGGATGGGACCTCGCTGATGCTTCCACTGGCTGGAAAGCGACGCCACTCCGTACATAACGAACTCACGTCGAGTTATACATGTGTACGCAGCTTACGTCAACGTGAGTTCGTTATGTACACATGTATAACTCGACGTGAGTTCGTTATGTACGGAGTTAGCGGGAAAGATGTACTCTAGGTACCACTCTAGGTACTCATCGTACGTCTGGACGTCGTATGAACGCTGGTCCATGACGACATCGAGGTGTGCCCTGTCCGTCCACTGATGCTGCAATGCTCGCCAGTCTGTACCGTGCCGACCAGCCCTTGATTGTCTGTATTTCCAGAATCATTGATATTACATAGCAAAACATACAAAGTGTACACATTAGTCGGATGGAGTTTAACTCACCGGTGTATGGCTTATGGTAGGAACCTGACATCTAAAGGGGGCATGGCCTGGTGCAAACCGAACTGTCGCATCTCGTGTTATGTCACGTAAGCCTTCACCATGTACGAGAACACCAGATGGTGTGTCGTCACCCATAGCTCCTCGTCCTCCAGCCATTGCAGGGATATCCCGTGCGGTGATACACGATGTACAAAATCTACAGTCCATGGACCCCATATGATGTCGCTGTCATGGAATGACTCGAACTCATTGTGTCACAGCAAGTAGCACTTCGACGATTTACCCTTCGCCCACCACAAACGGGCAGCAGTCCACCGAATGACCATAGTAGGCCCGTTTGTTAGGTCGGTGAACTCACCGAACGGATACACTGGCGTCATGATGGTCGGATGTCCGATAGGGAAGTGCTCCTAGCTCCACAACTACTGGAGCACATAGCAGATAGCTAGATTGGGGGTACCAGCAGTGGCGCGCTAGCAAACGTCACATAATCCTCGATACGTGGCGCACAGAACCACTAATCCCCAGCTGTACCGAGGCGTCGCCCCAACTCTGCGTCCACCAAAGACTTGGTGAGGCCGATGAATTCAGCGTTGCAAATATCGCCGTGTGTGTGGCTGAAAACATGCTCCAACCAAAGAAGCTGAATAAGGAATGTGACGAGGTGCATCCTGACGACCTTCGACGGTGCATCCTGCGGGCACACATTGAAATTGTTTAACCAAGTGCGGAGACACCACGTGCACTCTCTGGGATAGGCTAACCGAACTGGTCCACCAGCCTCTTGTTCCAGTCGGCTGGTGCAAGGGCTGGAACAAGTGCGTCACCCCCAAGAGGGAGATCGGTCAAGAACGCGACGTCCTTCAGAGTGACCATCATTTCACCCCACCGAAAGTAGAATGTGTGCATCTTGGGCCTCCACCTGTCTACTAGTGCCATGAGCAGGCTGCCATCGATGGTGAATTCGTGTCTAGTGGAGACCTGCCTCACAAAGGGCAACAAGCCCGTGGTCCATAGGGTTGGGACGTAGCACTTGTCCAACGCCCACAGATCCTCCCCTCCCCCCTCCCTTGTAGCTTGAACGGTGAAGGGCCAGCCACGTCACCCGTCATCTATGAGTGGCATGGTGTTTCTCATCATACGAGTATTCAAGAAGCTCTGGTAAAGCCATACTTTCCAATACATAGGACAGACCAAATATAGTGTGAAGATTAATAATTACAGTAAAACTTACATTATAATACAAACTACATTAATTATGACTAACTAAATAACAGTAATTATGACTAAGACTACGGGAATAACGTCGAAAGCATGCTATAAAAAATTACTTGTCTTTCAGGAGAAGTAATCAGCACTGCCGTTCGTGTCCATCCGCGTCCGCCGTCCGCCCGTGCAAACCTGTGCATACCCATACTCCGCCTGACCGCCTGCGGCCTGTCCCGGCATCCCGCTGTCCGTCGACGCTGTCCACGCTCCGCCGTCCGCCCGTCCGTCCCCGTCCGTCAGCCAGTGAGCCTGGTAATTTTTTTGATCAATGATCTGATCTCTATAGACTATGGTAGTATAGTATACGGTGACTCGGTGAGGCATTCGTCTTTAGCCTTTAGGCAATTAGGCATTCCATATTTGATATTTCCATTACCAAAATACCAAATGAATTTGTTATTTGTCCCATACAATTTTAGATGATATGAAGAAGAGAAAGACAATTCACAGTTTGTTTAAGCCTGTTGGTTCAAGTGCTAACGTGGAAGTGGAAACTCCTAACGTGGAAGGGGAAACTCCTAATGAACATGATGTGGAAAATCCTAATAATCAGAGAGTGTTGCTGCTGCACCATTAGAAGCCGAGGCTGCCGAGCATCAACCAATTGTAGCTACTAGATTTGAGAGAGACCCTGGTAAACGTGTTCAAATCTTAGAATTGCCAGTTGATCAACAAGATGATGCTCGAAGATTTTATATTTCAGAGGGCCCTTATCAACCTATGTTAGCAGAGTACCCACTCAGTGAATTATCTCATCGTCGCCGATTTCAAAGCAGTTGGTTCAAGCAATTTACTTGGATAGAATATTCACCTCACACAAATCGTGCTTATTGTCTACCATGTTTTATTTTTTCCAAGAAGCCAATTGGAAAATCTGGATCAGATGCATTCACAATCAAAGGGTTTCAGAACTGGAAGAAAGTTAATGATGGAAATGAATGTTCTCTTCTAAAACACATGGGGGATGCCAACTCAGCTCACAATTATTCAGTTCGGTGTTTTAATAATCTTAAGAACACAATGGCTCAAATTGACACAGTGATGGTTAAACAAAAAGAGATAATGGTTGCAGCAGGAAGACTAAGGCTTGCGACTACGATTGATTGCATTAGGTAATAATAAGAAGGACTTCTGACAATCTTTTTTGTTTTTGCAACCAGAGTTATATGTGATGCACTATCTAATCTGAACTTGTTTTATTTCTATATTTAGGTGGTTGACATTCCAAGGTTGTCCCTTTAGAGGCCATGATGAATCTCCTGGTTCCTTAAACAGGGGTAATTTTCTTGAAATGCTCAAGCTTTTGGCTTCGTATAACAAGGAGGTTAAAGAGGTTGTGTTAGAAAATGCTCCAAAAAATGCAAAGTACACTTCACCTGATGTCCAAAAGGAAATTCTAAGCGTAGTTGCTCGAAAAGTGCAGAAATCAATTAGAGAAGAAATTGGTAGTAGCAAGTTTTGCATAATGGTTGATGAAGCTCGAGATGAGTCTAAAAAGAGCAAATGGCGATAGTCCTCTGATTTGTTAGCAAGGAAGGACTCATACAGGAGCGTTTCCTTTACCTAATCCATGTTCATGATACTGCTGCTTTGACACTTAAAGAGTCAATTTGTGCTGTCCTCACAGGCAATGACTTGAGTATACAAGATATAAGAGGTCAAGGTTATGATGGGGCTAGTAACATGCGAGGAGAGTGGAATGGATTGAAATCTCTAATTCTCAATGAGTGCCCTTATGCATATTATATTCATTGCATGGCTCATCAGCTTCAATTGGCCCTTGTAGCAGCATCGAGGGAGGTACATAAGGTACACAACTTTTTTCAGGACGCAAATTTCATCATAAATGTTGTTAGTGCTTCTCCTAAGCGCAATGATGAGTTGCTAGCGAATCAAGCGGAGGAAATTGCTCGTGAAATTGAATTGGGAGAGCTTGACACAGGGCGAGGGGCAAATCATATGTCCTCTCTACAGAGGCCAGGGGACACAAGATGGAGTTCCCATTACAAGTCAATCCAGAGCTTAAAGAAGATGTTTGGTGCGACAGTTTCAGTCCTACGCAGCATTGCTAATGATCGTTCAGTTTCGAAGTATTCTCGGGGAGATGCTAGTGGTGCCTTACGAATCATTGTCACATTTGATTTTGTGTTTATTCTGCACCTGATGGAAAAGATTATGAAGATCACTGATGTGTTGTGCCAAACACTTCAAAAGAAAAGCATTGATATCTTAAATGCGATGGATTCTGTTTCTACAACAAAAGTGTTGCTTGGTGAGTTGCGAAATAATGGCTGAGAACCTCTTCTTGAGGAGGTCAAATTGTTTTGCGAGAAGCACGAGATTGATATCCCAGATCTGAGTAAGAAGTATGTTCTTTTGCCCAAATTATTTCAGAATTTCAATATGAATGTTAGTATGTTACATCATTTCTTCCAATTTGCAGGTACGTTGATGTGACTAAATCTCGAAACAAGAATGATAACACCACAGCCTTTCACCATTACAAAGTAGATGTGTTTAATGTTGCAATTGATCAACAATTGATTGAGCTAGAAGATCGATTCAGTTCTCAAGCAACAGAGCTTTTGTCCCTTTGTGCCTCTTTGGATCCAAGGTTGGACACCTTCGACATAGCAAATATATGCACTCTAGTGGAAAAATATTATCCTGCTGATTTCTCAAGTCAAGAAAGAGCTCAATTGGAGTGCCAATTGCCACATTTTCAACTTGATGTATGCAACCATCCAGACCTAAGTGTATTACCATCACTTGCTGATCTAACAAGTGGACTAGTTAAGACTCGTAAAGATTCATCTTATCCTATGGTGGACAGGTTGTTAAGATTAGTCTTAACTCTTCCGGTTTCAACTGCAACCACCGAGAGATGTTTTTCAGCTATGAAACTTGCGAAGACGCGACTTCGAAGTACAATGGGAGATGGATTTCTACGAGATTGTTTAGTAATTTATATTGAAAAGAAATTGGCCGCAAAGATTAGTAATGATGATATTATTAAGGCCTATGATCTTGCTGGTAGTCGTAGAGCTAAGTTTAAGTTAATAGAGATGTAATTTTCTTTGCATTTTAATTTGCGAAACATATTACTTTGATAGTCTGATATGTGACTATTGGATCGGTAAATCCGGCACGATTTATTGGTTCTACTGTACTTGTTGTCCATTTGCCCCCCCCCCCCCCCCCATATCCAATTCTTGGCTCCGCCCCTGCTTGCAATTAAAAGTAAAAATATTTTATAATTCGTGTTGCTCTATCTTTCTATTATATGGTTGACAAGATATTAAAAAAAGAAACTATAATGCCTTAATGCCTTTGTTATGTGTATCCAAGTTAATTAATTATGATGGAAGTCCGTTTCTTTTTCCTATGCCTTCCTGTTTTATAAACTACAAGTAATTTTTTTCAGTAAATATGAGAGCAAGCAGAATTTTGGTAGGAAACAAGATCGAGTAGACGGTAGTTAATAACAAAGAAAATAGTGAACTAGCAGAGCAATTGCTCAGGCTAAATGGCTAGTTTAAGTAAAAGTGAGAGTTTTCAGTAAATTGTATATGAAGCCTCATCAATTCTCAGCAGTAGACGGGGAAGAGATAACGAGATGTTTGAAGAAGTCAAAGCTCAAGATGCAAAAACAAACCTTCTCTCTTTTCTGAACAATTAAACACAGACACAAGCTTAAAAGTACATTTCCACTAACATTGGTATGTCATTCACAGCGAGGACGAAGTCGCGAGGAAACCATACCAGTCCCAATTTACGTAAAATCTATCCATGGGTCTGGAGGTGACCGCACAGCATGTCTTTTCATCTCTCTCTCCAGCCATCAGTCCATCATGGATCCTGTTGATTTTACGTAGGAGGGCTAGCACATAGTCCTGACCAGAACATTCAACAATATGATTTCAGAAACTGTTTAAATTTTGTGCTTGTATGGTTAAGCATCATGTTAGTTCATAATATGATGACTGTAGAGAACTAGGTGTTTTGTTTTCTCTCTGTTGAG
>CM029642.1:20299316-20363258 GCA_017311315.1 Dendrocalamus latiflorus | reverse complement strand
GAGACGCTACCTCCGCCTTTCACGGACGAGGCCGCGGAGGCCGGGGACGGGGACGCGGTCGAGGCCGTGACGAAAGACCCCACGCAGAGCAGGAGAACCAGGACTACGACATGTGGTGCAACGTGCATGGCCGTGGTGATCATTTCACACGAACATGTACTGTCATTGCGGCACTACGTCAGAGCGCCGCCAGGGATAGAGCCCCGGAAGCGCCGCCTCCCGTCGTAGCCCATGTGCAGCAGCCACAAGAAGCCCCCCTGCAGATTTAGGCCACGGAGGGGGCCCAGCACCGGACCATCCACGTCATCTCTGGGGGCTCTTCGCTGGAGCTATCCTCAGCACAGCAGCAGATGGCCCACGCGCGAAGGCTACACCACGTGGCAGCGCCCTAGGTGCAAGCACCGCTGGGGTGGGCGCAGCACGAAATCACCTTCACTTCTGCTAACGCGAGGGCATGGAGTTCCCCCACAAAGATCCCTTGGTCATTCAGGTCTCCATCGCAGGCTGCGATGTCAAGCACGTCTTGGTCGACGGGGGTAGCTCCGCGGACATTCTGTTCGCGGCGGCCTTTGTCCAAATGGGGATCCCCCAGAGTCGCTTGAGCCCCTCGGGAATCCAATTGTAGGGCTTCGGCAGTCAGCCGCTGAAGGCATTGGGTCAGATACGCCTCCGAGTGTCCTTCGGCCAAGGCGGCAACGGAGGAGCGAACAATACGGCTAAGTACGAGGCGCTACTTTTCGGCCTTGTGAAGCTTAAAGCTCTTGGCACGTGAAGGGTCCTTGTTTGCATAGACTCTCGTCTGGTAGCGGGCCATGTTGACAAGTCCAACCAAGCCAAGGACCCCGAGCTAGCAAAGTACCTGGCGGCGGTAAGAGCGAAGGAGCGTCACTTCTTGGGAGTCACGGTCAAGGCCATCCCTCGCACGGACAATGAACAAGCCGACACGCTCGCCAAGGCCGCCAGCCAGTAGCTCCACCTCCCTGAGGAAGCATTTTATAAGTCTTGCCCGCGGCAGCCATCGCTCAGGACAACCATGATGCGGCTCTCGTCCATCAAATAGCCCAATAGGGCGACTGGCGGGAGCCCAACAGGGCGACTGGGGGGAGCCCATTTATGGTTTCTTGCAAGGCATAGCCGAACCGGATGACCACCTCGAGCTGTGACGCCTACAACACTGCGCCAGATCCTTCCAGATACTGGACAATGTCCTCTACAAGAAGGGAGTATGTGCCCCATTTCTGCGATGCCTCTCACGGGACGAAGGAAAGCACCTCCTTGCAGAAATTCATGAGGGGCTCTGCGGCTCACACATCGCGCCGAGGTCTTTGGTCGGCAAGGCATTCCGGCAAGGCTTCTACTGGCCAACCGCCGTCGCCGATGTGCAAGATCTCGTGCGTCGGTGCTAAGGCTGCCAATGGATGGGGCGGATCATCCGCAGACCTCCGACGAGCTTGCAGCCCATCCCCCCAGTCTGGTCGTTGGCACAGTGGTAGCATCGATGTCGTTGGGCCACTTCTGAGGGCCCCGAGAGACCTTCGGTTCGTTGTGGTCGCCTTGGAATATTTCTCTAGGTGGCCCAAAGCTGTCACTCTGGCTAGGATAACCTCCGAGGCCATGCAGCGCTTCCTGTGACAGAACATCATATGCCACTTCGGAGTGCCTAGGGAACTTACTGTGGATAATGGCCTGCAATTCGACTCTGCTCCATTGAAGGAGTTTTGCGACAACATGGGCATCACACTCCGATTCGCTTCGGTCGGGCACCCACAGTCCAACGGAGCCGTCGAGCGGGTGAATGACGCCATTTCCGCCAGAATCAAGAAGCGCCTCGTCGGGCTGCCAAATGGCAAGCGGCCAGATGAGCTCCACAGCGTACTCTGGTCCCTACGCACGACGGTGACACGTCTGACAGGGTTCACACCATTTAAACTTCTCTTCGGCGACGAGGCGGTGACGGCCGAGGAAATTAAGGCATGCTCAAAGAGGGTCCTCGTCCAGGCCCCGACGGAAGAGCGCCAGTTGTCCGTTGATCTTCTTGACGAAGACCGAGTGAGCGCCACCCAGCACGTCGTGAAGTGCACGCGCCAAATAGCGCGCGCGCGACCGCACTACGTACTCACGAGAATTCCAGCCAAGAGATCTCGTCCTCAAAATGGCGCTTCATGCGGAGACTGTCGGCAAGTTGGAGTCCAAGTGGGAGTGCCCCTACTTCGAAGGGTAGGTGACAGAGTGCTTGAGCGCCTACTTGCACTTGCGCGTTTACGGAGCACAAGATCCTATGGGTTGATCGAAGGCAGGCGCGATCATGAAGAGCGACAACATGTACCCCAACCAAAGCCGTCATTACATTCATAAAAAGATGGTTACAGAGACTCGGCATTACATTTGCGAGGGGCTAGCGTGTACAAGTGCCTTCGAGTGCCTAAGGTCGCTACTCATCCAGCTCCACCTTAATGTACCTCCGCGCCGAAGTGCCACCCGCTGAAGTCCTGGTCGCACAGAAGTTTCGGGCTTCTTCCGCCCACGCCCAACGCTGAAGTCACCGTCGGATCATGCGATCCGAAAGTAGTAATGGGCCCCTATCAAATATCTGCCCAGAACAGAAAATAGCACACATCATAAGAACCCCTGGTCAATTTCACTTTATTCACACAAAAGGGCGGGGGCCATGGGGCGCCAGTTTACAAAATAGTGGATACATTGCAACGCACGCCTCTACGCCACACCCCAGCATCACACCTGTGGGTCCGCACCATGCCCGAGACGGCGGCACCGTCGTCGTCGTGCCGTGGGACTTCGTCGAGCCATTCGCCAAAGTTCCCCTCGCGATGCAGAGTTCGCCGCAGAGCCACCTTTGCCGCGGCCTCCCCGATGTAGTCCCAGATTCGGTCGTGGAAGGACCGAACGGCGGGGCGGACGATGCGCACAGCTTCCGACATCACCCTGGCTCCGGTTGGCAACTCCAGCTGGGGGTCGGCTAGCGCATCTACGTGTCGGCACCCTCGGTGGTGGATCAGGGCGAAGGCGATGCGGGAGGTGACGAACGAGCAGTGGTCGCCGAAGACCTTGGCGGCGCGGAGGGCAAGGTCGGAACCTTCTTCGATCCGTCGAAGTGATCGCATCAGGTCCTCGGGACCGAACCCTAGGGGTGGCACGTCCACGGAGAGATCTTTGAGGGCGTCCTCCAGAGATTGCATGGCGTCCCATGCCGCCACCAAGGCGTCAGCAAGAGTCCGGTCCCTTTCCCCAAGGGACGCAGCGAGCTAGGCCTTCTCCTCCTCCAACGTTGCAATCTGCTGGAGTAGGCCGTCGCGCTCTTCGGCTGCGGCACACTGGGCCTCCACCGCCGAGTACTGTGCCTCCGCGGCGATTATCTACGCATCAGAGACCGCCTTCGCAACCTCCATCTCCAGAAAAGAGATGCGCTCGTCCTTGGCAGCGTGGGCCTCTTCGAAAGCTCGAAGACGGCCCTCTAGCACCCTCCGCTCGCAGATACGTGCCTCCTGCAGATCTCAGCTGAGGGCAAGGGTCTACGCAGTATGGCTGTCAGCAAAGTCCCAGATAGCGGCGCAAATCGTGAAGTCAAGCGCTTACCTTCATCTCTGAGGCCTCTAGCGCACCTTCCAGCAGCTCCGGCCCACATGTCGATAGCACCCGTCAATCCACGATGGAGTTGGCGTACTCTGCGGATCCTTGGAGAGTTCGCAACATCTCCGGCCGGGGGACAAAATCGGAGACACTCGGCCGCTGAGCCTCCGCGGCGACGGCTTCGAGAGCACCAGGCATTGACATCACGTCCTGGGCAGGAAGACCGGGCACTTCGCGGTCGTCTCTGTTGCTCGATCCTTGGCCGTGTCCGGGAGACCTTGTCTCGCCTAATGTTGATGAGGGAATGAGCGAGCAGATCGGAGAAAGCTTCGCCAAGTCGCGCGGGGGGGGGGAGAAATAGTTGCGCCTAACTTCGACACGATTGGGCGAAGCGCGGGGAGGTGTTCGCTCCGTCTCGGCCCGTATCGTGGGGGCTTCGTCTGCGTCTGGGGCGGCGATATACCCCTCGTGCCAGATGGCCTCCCCATCGGACTCTAAATACTCAGCGACCCCGACCGCCACGGTGAACCCCTCCCTCAGCCGGGAGAGTGATCGTACCAGGGGCGCTTCGCCCTTGGGGACGCTAGCGATGCTTCCTCGGCCTCGGCACCCAGCGCAGGCAATAAGGCCACGGCGGCTGGGACGGGCGATGATGCCTTGCCCTCCTGGGAGTCGGTGCCACGGCCCGCCTCCTCGGCGCCGCCCAGGCCCCCCTCGTCGGGGGCACTGTCCTCCGCCTCCACCTCCAAGTCCGAGTTGGCGTGCTCCGCCATGTCGGACCCAGTGGCGGTTGCGCCCTCGACTTCGGCAGCAATCACCGGAGATGCAGTCGTCGGGCTGGACACGGCAGCGTCAGACCGGGCTCTACGCCGGGAGGGAGACGCCCCCACCTTACCGTCGCCATCGCGGCGGCGAATCCGGACCGGCGCCGCACGCTTTGGCACGGGGATGCCTAAAGCTTCGCACACTTGATTTATTCGCCCCAGCGGTCGCGGATTCACGCAGCTCGTGCTCCTTGGCCGTGTATGGCCCAAGGAATGCAATTACCGCGTGCTTCGCATTCTCCAGCAGGAGCCCTACAGGCAGACCGAGACATCGTCAATAAAAAACTACATCCATCCATCCATACATACATACATACATACATACATACATACATACATACATACATACATACATACATACATACATACATACATACATGCATGCATGCATGCATACATACATACATATATATATATATATATATATATATATATATATACATACATACATGTGTACATAGCTTACGGCCGAAGAACTCATGAGGAGCGGAGAGCTTCAGAAGAGATGACACCGTTGGCCGAATGTCATCCTGTCGGATGGGACCTCGCTGATGCTTCCACTGGCTGGAAACTCACGTCGAGTTATACATGTGTACGCAGCTTACGTCAACGTGAGTTCGTTATGTACACATGTATAACTCGACGTGAGTTCGTTATGTACGGAGTTAGCGGGAAAGATGTACTCTAGGTACCACTCACGTCGAGTTATCCCACTTCCCCCGCGTCGAGTTAGCGGGAAAGATGTACTCTAGGTACCACTCTAGGTACTCATCGTACGTCTGGACGTCGTATGAACGCTGGTCCATGACGACATCGAGGTGTGCCCTGTCCGTCCACTGATGCTGCAATGCTCGCCAGTCTGTACCGTGCCGACCAGCCCTTGATTGTCTGTATTTCCAGAATCATTGATATTACATAGCAAAACATACAAAGTGTACACATTAGTCGGATGGAGTTTAACTCACCGGTGTATGGCTTATGGTAGGAACCTGACATCTAAAGGGGGCATGGCCTGGTGCAAACCGAACTGTCGCATCTCGTGTTATGTCACGTAAGCCTTCACCATGTACGAGAACACCAGATGGTGTGTCGTCACCCATAGCTCCTCGTCCTCCAGCCATTGCAGGGATATCCCGTGCGGTGATACACGATGTACAAAATCTACAGTCCATGGACCCCATATGATGTCGCTGTCATGGAATGACTCGAACTCATTGTGTCACAGCAAGTAGCACTTCGACGATTTACCCTTCGCCCACCACAAACGGGCAGCAGTCCACCGAATGACCATAGTAGGCCCGTTTGTTAGGTCGGTGAACTCACCGAACGGATACACTGGCGTCATGATGGTCGGATGTCCGATAGGGAAGTGCTCCTAGCTCCACAACTACTGGAGCACATAGCAGATAGCTAGATTGGGGGTACCAGCAGTGGCGCGCTAGCAAACGTCACATAATCCTCGATACGTGGCGCACAGAACCACTAATCCCCAGCTGTACCGAGGCGTCGCCCCAACTCTGCGTCCACCAAAGACTTGGTGAGGCCGATGAATTCAGCGTTGCAAATATCGCCGTGTGTGTGGCTGAAAACATGCTCCAACCAAAGAAGCTGAATAAGGAATGTGACGAGGTGCATCCTGACGACCTTCGACGGTGCATCCTGCGGGCACACATTGAAATTGTTTAACCAAGTGCGGAGACACCACGTGCACTCTCTGGGATAGGCTAACCGAACTGGTCCACCAGCCTCTTGTTCCAGTCGGCTGGTGCAAGGGCTGGAACAAGTGCGTCACCCCCAAGAGGGAGATCGGTCAAGAACGCGACGTCCTTCAGAGTGACCATCATTTCACCCCACCGAAAGTAGAATGTGTGCATCTTGGGCCTCCACCTGTCTACTAGTGCCATGAGCAGGCTGCCATCGATGGTGAATTCGTGTCTAGTGGAGACCTGCCTCACAAAGGGCAACAAGCCCGTGGTCCATAGGGTTGGGACGTAGCACTTGTCCAACGCCCACAGATCCTCCCCTCCCCCCTCCCTTGTAGCTTGAACGGTGAAGGGCCAGCCACGTCACCCGTCATCTATGAGTGGCATGGTGTTTCTCATCATACGAGTATTCAAGAAGCTCTGGTAAAGCCATACTTTCCAATACATAGGACAGACCAAATATAGTGTGAAGATTAATAATTACAGTAAAACTTACATTATAATACAAACTACATTAATTATGACTAACTAAATAACAGTAATTATGACTAAGACTACGGGAATAACGTCGAAAGCATGCTATAAAAAATTACTTGTCTTTCAGGAGAAGTAATCAGCACTGCCGTTCGTGTCCATCCGCGTCCGCCGTCCGCCCGTGCAAACCTGTGCATACCCATACTCCGCCTGACCGCCTGCGGCCTGTCCCGGCATCCCGCTGTCCGTCGACGCTGTCCACGCTCCGCCGTCCGCCCGTCCGTCCCCGTCCGTCAGCCAGTGAGCCTGGTAATTTTTTTGATCAATGATCTGATCTCTATAGACTATGGTAGTATAGTATACGGTGACTCGGTGAGGCATTCGGCTTTAGCCTTTAGGCAATTAGGCATTCCATATTTGATATTTCCATTACCAAAATACCAAATGAATTTGTTATTTGTCCCATACAATTTTAGATGATATGAAGAAGAGAAAGACAATTCACAGTTTGTTTAAGCCTGTTGGTTCAAGTGCTAACGTGGAAGTGGAAACTCCTAACGTGGAAGGGGAAACTCCTAATGAACATGATGTGGAAAATCCTAATAATCAGAGAGTGTTGCTGCTGCACCATTAGAAGCCGAGGCTGCCGAGCATCAACCAATTGTAGCTACTAGATTTGAGAGAGACCCTGGTAAACGTGTTCAAATCTTAGAATTGCCAGTTGATCAACAAGATGATGCTCGAAGATTTTATATTTCAGAGGGCCCTTATCAACCTATGTTAGCAGAGTACCCACTCAGTGAATTATCTCATCGTCGCCGATTTCAAAGCAGTTGGTTCAAGCAATTTACTTGGATAGAATATTCACCTCACACAAATCTTGCTTATTGTCTACCATGTTTTATTTTTTCCAAGAAGCCAATTGGAAAATCTGGATCAGATGCATTCACAATCAAAGGGTTTCAGAACTGGAAGAAAGTTAATGATGGAAATGAATGTTCTCTTCTAAAACACATGGGGGATGCCAACTCAGCTCACAATTATTCAGTTCGGTGTTTTAATAATCTTAAGAACACAATGGCTCAAATTGACACAGTGATGGTTAAACAAAAAGAGATAATGGTTGCAGCAGGAAGACTAAGGCTTGCGACTACGATTGATTGCATTAGGTAATAATAAGAAGGACTTCTGACAATCTTTTTTGTTTTTGCAACCAGAGTTATATGTGATGCACTATCTAATCTGAACTTGTTTTATTTCTATATTTAGGTGGTTGACATTCCAAGGTTGTCCCTTTAGAGGCCATGATGAATCTCCTGGTTCCTTAAACAGGGGTAATTTTCTTGAAATGCTCAAGCTTTTGGCTTCGTATAACAAGGAGGTTAAAGAGGTTGTGTTAGAAAATGCTCCAAAAAATGCAAAGTACACTTCACCTGATGTCCAAAAGGAAATTCTAAGCGTAGTTGCTCGAAAAGTGCAGAAATCAATTAGAGAAGAAATTGGTAGTAGCAAGTTTTGCATAATGGTTGATGAAGCTCGAGATGAGTCTAAAAAGAGCAAATGGCGATAGTCCTCTGATTTGTTAGCAAGGAAGGACTCATACAGGAGCGTTTCCTTTACCTAATCCATGTTCATGATACTGCTGCTTTGACACTTAAAGAGTCAATTTGTGCTGTCCTCACAGGCAATGACTTGAGTATACAAGATATAAGAGGTCAAGGTTATGATGGGGCTAGTAACATGCGAGGAGAGTGGAATGGATTGAAATCTCTAATTCTCAATGAGTGCCCTTATGCATATTATATTCATTGCATGGCTCATCAGCTTCAATTGGCCCTTGTAGCAGCATCGAGGGAGGTACATAAGGTACACAACTTTTTTCAGGACGCAAATTTCATCATAAATGTTGTTAGTGCTTCTCCTAAGCGCAATGATGAGTTGCTAGCGAATCAAGCGGAGGAAATTGCTCGTGAAATTGAATTGGGAGAGCTTGACACAGGGCGAGGGGCAAATCATATGTCCTCTCTACAGAGGCCAGGGGACACAAGATGGAGTTCCCATTACAAGTCAATCCAGAGCTTAAAGAAGATGTTTGGTGCGACAGTTTCAGTCCTACGCAGCATTGCTAATGATCGTTCAGTTTCGAAGTATTCTCGGGGAGATGCTAGTGGTGCCTTACGAATCATTGTCACATTTGATTTTGTGTTTATTCTGCACCTGATGGAAAAGATTATGAAGATCACTGATGTGTTGTGCCAAACACTTCAAAAGAAAAGCATTGATATCTTAAATGCGATGGATTCTGTTTCTACAACAAAAGTGTTGCTTGGTGAGTTGCGAAATAATGGCTGAGAACCTCTTCTTGAGGAGGTCAAATTGTTTTGCGAGAAGCACGAGATTGATATCCCAGATCTGAGTAAGAAGTATGTTCTTTTGCCCAAATTATTTCAGAATTTCAATATGAATGTTAGTATGTTACATCATTTCTTCCAATTTGCAGGTACGTTGATGTGACTAAATCTCGAAACAAGAATGATAACACCACAGCCTTTCACCATTACAAAGTAGATGTGTTTAATGTTGCAATTGATCAACAATTGATTGAGCTAGAAGATCGATTCAGTTCTCAAGCAACAGAGCTTTTGTCCCTTTGTGCCTCTTTGGATCCAAGGTTGGACACCTTCGACATAGCAAATATATGCACTCTAGTGGAAAAATATTATCCTGCTGATTTCTCAAGTCAAGAAAGAGCTCAATTGGAGTGCCAATTGCCACATTTTCAACTTGATGTATGCAACCATCCAGACCTAAGTGTATTACCATCACTTGCTGATCTAACAAGTGGACTAGTTAAGACTCGTAAAGATTCATCTTATCCTATGGTGGACAGGTTGTTAAGATTAGTCTTAACTCTTCCGGTTTCAACTGCAACCACCGAGAGATGTTTTTCAGCTATGAAACTTGCGAAGACGCGACTTTGAAGTACAATGGGAGATGGATTTCTACGAGATTGTTTAGTAATTTATATTGAAAAGGAATTGGCCGCAAAGATTAGTAATGATGATATTATTAAGGCCTATGATCTTGCTGGTAGTCGTAGAGCTAAGTTTAAGTTAATAGAGATGTAATTTTCTTTGCATTTTAATTTGCGAAACATATTACTTTGATAGTCTGATATGTGACTATTGGATCGGTAAATCCGGCATGATTTATTGGTTGTACTGTACTTGTTGTCCATTTGCCCCCCCCCCCCCCCCCATATCCAATTCCTGGCTCCGCCCCTGCTTGCAATTAAAAGTAAAAAATATTTTATAATTCGTGTTGCTCTATCTTTCTATTATATGGTTGACAAGATATTAAAAAAAGAAACTATAATGCCTTAATGCCTTTGTTATGTGTATCCAAGTTAATTAATTATGATGGAAGTCCGTTTCTTTTTCCTATGCCTTCCTGTTTTATAAACTACAAGTAATTTTTTTCAGTAAATATGAGAGCAAGCAGAATTTTGGTAGGAAACAAGATCTAGTAGACGGTAGTTAATAACAAAGAAAATAGTGAACTAGCAGAGCAATTGCTCAGGCTAAATGGCTAGTTTAAGTAAAAGTGAGAGTTTTCAGTAAATTGTATATGAAGCCTCATCAATTCTCAGCAGTAGACGGGGAAGAGATAACGAGATGTTTGAAGAAGTCAAAGCTCAAGATGCAAAAACAAACCTTCTCTCTTTTCTGAACAATTAAACACAGACACAAGCTTAAAAGTACATTTCCACTAACATTGGTATGTCATTCACAGCGAGGACGAAGTCGCGAGGAAACCATACCAGTCCCAATTTACGTAAAATCCATCCATGGGTCTGGAGGTGACCGCACAGCATGTCTTTTCATCTCTCTCTCCAGCCATCAGTCCATCATGGATCCTGTTGATTTTACGTAGGAGGGCTAGCACATAGTCCTGACCAGAACATTCAACAATATGATTTCAGAAACTGTTTAAATTTTGTGCTTGTATGGTTAAGCATCATGTTAGTTCATAATATGATGACTGTAGAGAACTAGGTGTTTTGTTTTCTCTCTTGTTGAGAGTTCTGGGTGTTAGGCGCCTTTTTGTTATCTGCTGTGTTGTGGGTATGAGCTCTGCTTAGCGGTGTGTGGTCGTTTGGACCTTTGTCAGTGCTGTTCGGTTATACCCATTCACTTGTGAATATGGGAGGCCGGAATACTTTTTCGTTCCTTAATCTAAAAAACAGTGCCAAATGGCTGGTGTGGGTATGGCCTGAAAAAGTGAAAATCTAACCTCGTAGCAGAGCATGATCAATATATAACTTCGGTTGGTTGGCAATGATAAGTGTTTCAACGGAATTCATAGAAATTATCTTTTGGAGAAACAATAGTTTTCATAGACACGGTACATGGATTTCAGTCATTTTAGGACATAGATCATCTGCTAGCTTGTAAAAAGTGTTTCCAAGACATCTCGGGAAGCTTATTCTTTCTCTTCCCATATTACTTTGTCTTCTCATGTCATATGTACTCCCGATGCCTTCCAGCCCTACACAGTAAGCAACAACCATATCTGGTACCTCTTTTAGCACGAATGCGCAAGGCGGTGTGGTGTGATAGATGATCTGCAAGAGCACCTCAATGCCTCCCTCATGATCTGAGGAATTCTCTGTTTGACATATACTCACCTCCCTCTGCGTTTTTATAGCTCAAGAATCACATGCGAGTATGCTTGCAATGTAGAAGCACGTGGCTTTCCTCGTTGATGTATAACTGTATTATATCAGCTCCATGCATATTTTTTTAAGTTTCTAAAAACTGCTTTTTAGTTTTTCTACAGTAATTAGCTTTTAAACAGATTATTTTTTCAAGATAGGGTCTACTAGTTAATTGTAGTATATACTGTACCGACTTCATTTATATTGGCAAAAACCGCACGTGAGTTCTTGTTACTCTGTAATCTCTCGCACGAACAACCCAAAAGTCACAAGCCACAACTAAAAACCATAAGCTGTCATAAGTTTCAGTCAAAAAGAACAGACCCTCAGTTTCACACGTGTAGGCGATCTTGTTTTCCCCTACCAGATCAGAGTTGTGCCAAAACATCCATATGTGAGTAGATTTAAGCTATGTGCAGTTATGCACTGACTAGTTTGGTAGGACTGAGATTTGTAACGGAGTGGAGTTTGAGCTGCAGTTCAAGCTCGCTAAGATAACCAAAGAAATATCTTTCTCTTATTTTTAAAGAATAATCAAACAAGAGCTGACCGATTTACGTAAATTGTGAAATTCAGCTCATCAAGTGACTAGTGCGGAGGATTTTGCTTTCCAGTTCACAAGTCTGACATTTATACACTGTACTACTAACCTGTGAAATGTACTTCAGTACTTGTGATTTACTGCCTTTACATAAAGAAAGTCCAGCAATGGTCCAAGCTGAGTACTACCACCCGGATCACATAACAGAGGAAAAGCTCAGGTCATAACCAAAAAAGTTCACACTGAGAAGTTCCGATAGACAGCATGATCTACATGAGTTGATTTCTAAACACTACATAGAGACAAGACAGATGACACAAATCATCCACGGCCACCTCTTATACTGGACACATTGAGTCTGCAGCGTCTTCCTGTTCACATCACCCACAGCCGTGGCTGATGATAGCTCAGTTGAGGAGACCTGCCCAGTAAGACATCCGAACTAACTAGAGTAAATGATCCCATTAGGGTGATGAATCTGTGTGTGCTTTACACACACTTTCATTTGTGATGCCCAAATACCCCAGTTTTACATTGTAGAAAGATCGTGAACATGGGAAATTTCAGGGTGTTATAATGCCTCTATAATAAAGTGAATTATAAACATAATATTTATATTATGTCTCACGATGATGCAAAAGGAAGATAAATGAAAACTGTGATCATCAGGACATTGAAAAGATTGGGATCTTTTCCTCTGTATAGATTAGACTATTGTGATAAACAAAATTTACGTTGTCGTGTAGAGGAAATAATGAAAATTTCATCATGAACATGGTAATAAATCATATAATCATCACATATTTATTAGCAGCGAGATAATTACACAGATTATTGACTCATGATAAATAGTGTTCTTTACCATTTATCTTGGAGGCGTTATAACTAGCTAGATAAACCACTGTACTTCAACCATAATGTTGTGAAATGCTGAATACTCACTTTGGAGGCCTAGAGCATGATAGTGAGAAGTCACAACAATGATACTCGGAGGCTAGGCAGGTAGAATTGTCAACGGACTATTCTTCTTCCAAAATCTTTGACTTGCATTCCTCTAACATATATTCCCAATGACTCCCAAGCCTATAGATTAAGCAACATCATGTCCACCATCATGTGCAAAAATCATTTTTATCGCATAATTGCAGAGATGGAGAACTAATTATCGACCTCTACGGTGATTCTGCTTCTCTTACACTTGAAGAATTATCACTTATACAATACTCGCCATCTATTTGTGATCACGCCTTCGCTATTTGTACCCGAGACGCCTTCGCGCTTGCATTGTGCACGTGGTCTTTTCTGCTGCTTTGTGCAATAGTTTATCAAAGCTGGCAAAGCAGTAATATTCTACCAACCCTGAAGACTAATTATTATGGCAGAGAAAAGGGTTCATATATAATTTTATACAGTCATATGTTACACTATATTCTTACTTCAACGAGCATATACTACACAATTACAATCATGCATATCGCACATCCCAATCTAGAGGTGGTGCCTTTTAACGACCAAACAGCAAGGCAAAGACTCATCCAAAAGCTCCCACCCTATCCAATTGTAGGACCGAAATGACGACAGAGGGGGGTGAATGTCGTCTTCTAAAAATTTGTCCCCGCACAAGTATCCACAAGAGAGAACACTTCTCCGATAGCTCAGCTGGAGTCCCACTTCGAATAACCACTCCATCCTCGCTCTGCTTGTTCTTGAACACCCACTTAGTCCCAATAATATTGTGACCTCGCGGGGGCTCGACAAGCGACCAGACCTTGTTTCTCTCGAAGTTTTCTAGCTCCTCATGCATGGCATTGACCCAAGACTCATCGGAAAGAGCATGAGAAATATCCTTAGGCTCAAAGGAGGCAATGAAAGCAGAGTGGAGACAGAATTGAGATAAGCCAGATTTTGAGCGGGTAACACGCTCGAACAGGTCTCCAATCATCTGCTCAGAAGGATGTCTTTTCTGGATATGTCGGGGAGGTCCAGGATGAGATGAAGAAGTGGCCTCTACCTCGTGAGCTAACGAGGTAGGAACAGAGCCACTAGCTCTAGAGGAAGCAGAAGGCATGGGCTGATCACCTGGAGGTGCGGTGGAAGACGGCACCTCAAGGGGTGGATAAGGGACTGGATCGGGTAGACAACCCTCATCTCCATCGTCCTCGTCATCCACGAAGATGGTCTCGGACTGCTCTAAAGAACCTGAGATATCAGGCCTAGTCCCCGGACTGGCCTCGTCAAAGGTCACCTCACAGGTCTCTACCATTTTGCTAGACTCGCAGTTCCAGACCCTATAAGCCCGCGAAGAAGGCGAGTAACCTAGAAAGATCCCATCACAAGAACGTGACTCGAACTTATATAGGTTCCCGGACTTCAGAATAAAGCACTTGCAACCAAACACACGAAAATGAGAGACGCTGGGCTTTCGCCCGTATCTCAACTCATAAGAAGTGCGGTGCAAGTGTGCCCGAAGAAAAACTCGATTTGAGACATGGCACGCGGTGGCAATAGCCTCAGCCCAAAACTTCCGCGGTGTAGAGTACTCATCAAGCATCGTCCTGGCCATCTCGACCAAGGTACGGTTCTTTCTCTCCACGACGCCATTTTATTGTGGGACGTGCGGAGAGGAGAACTGATGCTCTACACCTATCTCACCACAGAAACTCTCGAAGTAGGAATTCTTGAACTCCGTGCCGTTGTCACTGCGGATCGCTCGTAAGGCACCTGGGAGCTCAATAGAAAGCCTACTGAAAAGACCTCGAAAATGTGAAAACGTCTCATCCTTCGAGGCTAAGAAAAACACCCAAGAATACCTCGAGAAGTCATCGACCACGACAAGAACATACCACTTCCCTCCTGCTGACTGCACTCGAGTTGGTCCCACTGTATCCATGTGGAGCAGCTGTCCCGGTGCATCGGTCATAGTCACAGTGACCGGAGGATGTGAAGCGGCAACCATCTTGCCGTGCCGGCATGGAGCGCAAACAAGATCTTTGACCATTTTGAGCTTCGGCAGACCACGAATGAGGTCGTGGCCGCTAACTCGGGTCAAATGGTCAAATCCAATATGACCAAGTCTCCTATGCCAGAAGGTCAAATCACGGGACTCTGAAGCAACCAAACACCGGAGAGGATCACCAGAAGACTCAGAAAAATCAACACGAAAGATCCTCCCAAAACGAGAAATCCCGCAAACCAGACTACCCAAAGAATCAAGAATTTTGCAATTGTTTTTCTTGAAGCTCACCTCGAAACCGTCATCGGTAAGCTGAGAAACGGAAAGCAAATTGTACTGCAGCTTACTAACCAAGGCAACATCCTTAAGGATAAAAGAAGCATTAACACTCACAGTACCTTTGGCGATGACGCGCCCAGACGAAGCGTCTCCGAAGGTGATCGTCTCATCACCTGGAGCGCGGGCTAGGGAGGAGAACCAACGGGAGTCTCCGGTCATATGACGAGAACAACCGGAGTCTACAAGCCAAACCTTCTCCTTCCCTACCCGGCGAACCTCGTCCGAGTCGGAGTACAGCTCGCTGTGGCTGAGTTCGCCCTCGAGGGCCATGAAGCACATGCCAGAGAAGTCGTCGCTGCCATCCTTGGGCACTTGGTCACCCGCCCCGTCGTCGTCGCTCCATCCCTCCACCTCGCTGAGGTCGAGGTCGTCGAACGCGGTGAGGACGCGGTGGAACAACTTCTTGGCTTTGCCAAAGTTGCGGAACTTCTTCTTTCCCGAAGTCTGAGCTGGAGTCTTCTTGTTGCGGTTCTTATCGGTGTAGTCGTTCTTGCCCGAACCGCCGTAGTCGTTCTTGCCCTTCTCCAGCTTGGGGCAGTTTGCCCGAATGTGGTTGGGGCCACCACACTCAAAGCAAATCACGGGTCATCCTCTCTTTCTGTCTCTCCTACCCTTGTAGGCATGGGAAAACCTTCGGGCTAGGAGGGCCAGATGATCATCCGCAAGCTGCTCTAACTGATCATCAGTTATGTCACAGAGAGCAGCAAGGGAGAAACCGCAAGAAGAATCAGAAGAAAGCCCGGAAGAAGAAACGGGATCGGTGACCAAGGCCATCGACTGTGACTTCGACCGACGAGAGACAACGTCAATCTCGTGAGTCTTGAGGCGCGAGTACAGCGCGTCAAGAGTCAGGGTCGAGAGGTCTATCGTGTCTTTGATGGTGGTCACTTTCATCTCCCAAACACGCAGATCGAGTGCCGCGAGCATCTGACGAGCGTTGTCCGAGTCGGGGTATGTGAGACCGACCGCTCGGAGGTTGCTCAAGATTTTGTGAAATCGCGAAAAGCACTCGTCCAGGGACTCACCAGCAAGCATCTCGAATTTGTTGTATTCGTGCTTGAACTGGTCCTGTCGAATCGTCTTGATCTGGGTGGTGCCCTCATGGTATGCATCGAGGGTCACCCAGATGTCGTAGGCGGACGACAGGTGAGATATACGGTCAAACTCGCTACGGCTCAAACCCTGGATGATGATGTTCCTTGCCTTTGCATTCGCCTCAACATCAGCCATATTCCCGGCATTGATGTTCTCATCGGTAGGAACAGCAAATCGTACTTTGACCTTTCGCCAGATGGCATACCCCAAGGCCTGGATGTATGTCTCCATTCGGCTCTTCCAGAAGGGGTAATCGATGCCATCGAACACGGGCGGCTTGGTCGAGTACTTGTCCGTCGCCATGGCTCTTGAGACCGGTTAAGATCTATGGATTAGAGCTAACCGGCTCTGATACCAATTGTAGGACCGAAATGGCGACAGAGGGGGGTGAATGTCGTCTTCTAAAAATTTGTCCCCGCACAAGTATCCACAAGAGAGAACACTTCTCCGATAGCTACTAAAGCTATGAAGAAGAGAAACTACTGCTGTCCTAAAAAGGACTACTACCAACAAAAATAAGAAAAACAATTTGCTCTAACTATCAAAGCTGAAAGAAGAAATAGAGCAAGCTGTAAAACAGGGACTGCAGTCTAAAGGAAATGAGGAGTATAAAAGCTAGAGCAGCTGAACTGCATGTACTCCTTGCTGGCCGAAACATTGTCTTGCTGCCAACAAAAAAGGCAAGCCAAAGCACTTTGATGCTGGACAAAAGACATAAAGACTTCTTGCATCCAATCATAGAGGAGGTGATTGAGTGCTTCACGGCAAGAAAAAAAGAGCATGCAGAATTAATGGCCGAATCAATCAATGGATTGTACTACTACAACAACCTGCTGCCCAAGAACCAAAATGATGCCAATCAATGCCGAACAGAAGTACTAGCTGGCCGAAATTAAAGCATGCAAGCAGCCAACGTGCAGTAAAGGACTGCTGTCCTATCAAGACTGCACTGCCGAATTGTACTCTGCTGCCTAAAGCAAATCTGAAACAAAGTTTGATTTCCTGTTTTGGAGAGATCGAACTGCACAAAAATACTGCAGAAATCACCAGCAGGGAACCTGAAGCCCAAGCAAAACAGACAGAGCTCTCACAACCAGAACTGAAACACCTTCAAGCAAACATAAAAGCAAAAACTCAAAAGAGAAAATAAGCCAATCAAGAGAAATCAAGAGCAGCAAGAGCTAATAAACAGAGAACCAAACTTCAGATTTCATTCATAGAAACACGAGATACAACGAACTACGTCCCCATACGCATGGACATTCGGAGGAATGATTACAAGAAATCTCAATCCATTCTCTCCCTCTTAATCCTCAAGAACACCAAGAGCCACACATGCTTCTTGGGAGGAACACACACATACCCACATGGAGAGACCCAAATGAAACCCTAACTTTTACATCCACTCTCTCAAAAAATTCAACACACCATCTCCCTCTCTATTTATAGCCTCCACTAATGGGTTCACCAAGTGCTTTACCCATTTAGCTTTTGCGCTTTACCCACAATCCACTTCCTTTAGTGCAGCTTTGCGTTTTTACCGAAACGCCCCTCGCGCACCTTCTAGGAAGCTTCCTCATTCCTTGCCCTGCAAGCCACGCAGCTTCGCCGTCTTCGGCACACCTCGACCGTTCTGACCTCAGCGCCACCTGCGCCTAGTCCGGTCCACCGTGCCTCGCCACGACTCCACCTCGAGTCCACGTCGTCTTCGACACATCCCGACCGTTCTGACCTCAGCGCCACCTGCGCCTAGTCTGGTCCTCCGTGTCTCGCCACGACTCCGTCTCGATGTCCTGCAGCCACACAGACAAGAAACACGTTACATAGCATCGCTCGATACATGAAAGCATACATACCATCATACTTACCACAGATGAAGTCCAAACCTGTCAAACCAAGGAATCAGCGTCCTAAGCTCATATGACCAAGTTTGACCACAGTCCGACCGAGCCCGTTGCACCACGCAACGTCAAGGTCCAAACCACCCAAACCAAACTCGACTTAGCTAACCCTATGTCAATGACTCATCACACACACGGGAGGACCTCCACATGGTCTCTAAATCTCCCCCTTGATGAGTATATTGACAAACTCAGAAAAGCACGAAGTTGAGTTTGAGTTTGAAGAATCCAACATGGTCCAAAGAATGAAAGTCAAGCTAATGACCATGTCGATAGAAGGATCAATAGAGCAACAACTGAAAGAGCAAATTGTTCTCCAAAGCTCTAAAACATTCCCAAAAGACTTTTTCTACTCTATTGTCCCCCTTTTGGCAATAAACACATCAAGAATGCAAAGGAGAGAATATGACATGTCAATGGATGAAAATGGCTGAAGTTTGTTTATTTTAAGCATTTAGAGCCATGAGAATTATCCATAATGACCATAATGAAGTACACCAAGCCATAACTCAATAAAAGGCTATCCAGATCATGACAAAATATGTATATCCTAGCTAGAGCACATAGATGACAATCTGAAATGTAGGTCATTTAGTGAGCAAGTCAAGTCATCAATTAAGCATAGTCTAGCTAGAGATATCTAAGGATGATGCAGGCCATGTCAATAAGCTAAGCGTAACTAAGAAGCTAATATTGAGTCCAAATAGAGTGTTAGATACTCAAAGATGAAACATTTGTTTAAGCACTTTTAATCTTTGGGTAATTAAGCAGATTTTGCACACTTGACATATTTTCTTTTAAAGCTTATGGCTGTTTTCAACCAAAAATTTTATCATGTGCTAGATCTCAAGCCTTATGCGACTACTCCAAGCGAGAAGCTTAAGAAGATAGTCCAGGTCATCCAAAACTCCCCTGAGTTCATGCCTAGTGCAATGGCAAGCCGTCTCATGAGAAAGAATTGGTGAAATCAGTTTTTTCGCACATAAAAAGAGATCTTTTGCTTTTTAACAAGTTGTGCCAACTTATGCATCATCAAGAACTAACATAGCTCAAACTAAGACTCAATAGAGATTCAACGCTAAACTCAGCCTATTTGACATGGCATGAATCATAAAGAGATAGCTCAAGAAAGACTAGACTTAAATGCTAGCATGACAAATTTTAATTCAAGTTGAGCAATTTTAATTGACTTATCATGGCAAAAGCTAGTCTATATATATGAAGTCATGATACGTCTAGCATATAAGCACAAATCATGGCAAGGTGTAAAGCATTGTAAACATGTCATAATAGGATAATAATCAAGGCTCAATGCAGTTATATTACAATGCGAGAATGCTAAAATGCAGAAAATCCAGCCCCCCCTCAACATGAGATGCAACTTTTAGTTCAAGTTGAGTTAAGTCACAATTAAACTCCAGAAGCTCCCAAATGAACTCTCCCTGAACCAAAGCAATAAACTCGAGAAGCTGGCAAAGAAAACCAAACAGGCAGTCCTTAAAGCATAGATAAGATATAGAGACAACTATGGCTCAAACTGACTCTCATCTACCCCATATGATTCCAGGACTATTAGCTGACCGTAAAACACACACTAGAGAGCAAACACGTACCCTGTCTACCCGAGGGTGGCCCGACCCTCGCTAGAACCTACAAGAAGTGAGTGAGCTCAATCTAGTGAGATAAGAAGCAGCTAATAAGAAGCATCCTGGAAGCACAAGATAAGAGTAGGAAGTCTAAGCAACTAGGCAAGAGAAGCACTCTAACCTATGCTAGAAGGACTAAACCCAAATGCACCCCGAGTGCAAAGCAGCAGAAATGAGACAGAAGCATAAGCAATAGTAAAGCAGTAAAGCCCAAAACCCCCCCTCACTACAGTCCATAAGGACAAACCACCCCAAGCTCTCCCCGTAGAGCTGAAAACCTCGAACTATCCAAAGGCTTGGTGAAGATGTCAGCCAACTGGTGGTCACTCTCCACAAACTGGAGCACTATATCACCCTTCTCTACATGGTCTCTAAGGAAGTGGTATCGGATATCAATGTGCTTGGTCCGAGAGTGCTGCACTGGGTTCTTAGCAATGTTAATCGCAGAAGTGTTATCACAAAAGAGTGGAACACTGTCTATCGCTAACCCAAAGTCCCGCAAGGTCGAGACCATCCAAAGCACTTCGCTGCAGCAACTGGCAGCAGCAACGTACTCGGCCTCTGCAGTGGACTGTGCAACACCGGACTGCTTCCTCGAAGACCAAGAAACGAGAGAAGTGCCAATGAATTGACAAGTGCTAGATGTGCTCTTCCTATCTATCCTACAGCCGGCAAAGTCTGCATCCGAGAAGGCTCTCAAGGAAAGACAGGATGAGGAAGAGTACCAGATGCCATAGTCAATGGTAGCTCGAAGGTACCGAAAGATGCGCTTCACCGCCTGGCGGTGAGATACGCGAGGAGAGGCCTAAAAATGAGCACACAGACACAGAGAGAAGTGTATGTCTGGTCTCGAGGCAGTGAGGTAAAGAAGGGAGCCGATCATACTTCTGAACTCTTTCTGATCAACTGGCTCGCCGTCCTCATCTGGGTCAAGATAGGCTGTAGAAGCCATGGGAGTCGACACAGGCTTACCATCACTCATGTCGAAGCGTCTCAGGAGGTCACGAGTGTACTTTCCCTGATGAAGAAATGTACCCTCCCGAGTCTGCTTGATTTGGAAGCCAAGGAAGAAGGTCAACTCGCCCATCATACTCATCTCAAACTCGGTGCTCATGACATCCGAGAACTGTGAAACCAGAGTATGGGAAGAGCCGCCAAAGATGATGTCATCGACATAGATCTGAACGAGCAGAAGGTCATTGCCGTGACGGCGGATGAACAAGGTCTTGTCTACTTTACCCATTTCAAACCCATGACTCAACAAGTAGGACTTAACCCTCTCATACCAAGCTCTGGGGGCCTGCTTAAGTCCATACAACGCTTTGGAAAGCTTGAAGACATGGTGTGGGTATTTGGGGTTCTCGAAACCTGAAGGCTGTCTGACGTAAACTTCTTCCTCAATGACTCCATTAAGGAAGGCACTCTTGACGTCCATCTGGTAGAGCTTGAAACCCTTAGAAGCTGCAAAGGCAAGCAGGATTCTAATGGCCTCAAGTCGAGCTACAGGGGCAAAGGTCTTCTCAAAATCTAGACCCTCAACCTGGGAAAACCCCTGAGCTACCAGTCTAGCCTTGTTTCGAATAACCACTCCATCCTCGCTCTGCTTGTTCTTGAACACCCACTTAGTCCCAATAATATTGTGACCTCGCGGGGGCTCGACAAGCGACCAGACCTTGTTTCTCTCGAAGTTTTCTAGCTCCTCATGCATGGCATTGACCCAAGACTCATCGGAAAGAGCATGAGAAATATCCTTAGGCTCAAAGGAGGCAATGAAAGCAGAGTGGAGACAGAATTGAGATAAGCCAGATTTTGAGCGGGTAACACGCTCGAACAGGTCTCCAATCATCTGCTCAGAAGGATGTCTTTTCTGGATATGTCGGGGAGGTCCAGGATGAGATGAAGAAGTGGCCTCTACCTCGTGAGCTAACGAGGTAGGAACAGAGCCACTAGCTCTAGAGGAAGCAGAAGGCATGGGCTGATCACCTGGAGGTGCGGTGGAAGACGGCACCTCAAGGGGTGGATAAGGGACTGGATCGGGTAGACAACCCTCATCTCCATCGTCCTCGTCATCCACGAAGATGGTCTCGGACTGCTCTAAAGAACCTGAGATATCAGGCCTAGTCCCCGGACTGGCCTCGTCAAAGGTCACCTCACAGGTCTCTACCATTTTGCTAGACTCGCAGTTTCAGACCCTATAAGCCCGCGAAGAAGGCGAGTAACCTAGAAAGATCCCATCACAAGAACGTGACTCGAACTTATATAGGTTCCCGGACTTCAGAATAAAGCACTTGCAACCAAACACACGAAAATGAGAGACGCTGGGCTTTCGCCCGTATCTCAACTCATAAGAAGTGCGGTGCAAGTGTGCCCGAAGAAAAACTCGATTTGAGACATGGCACGCGGTGGCAATAGCCTCAGCCCAAAACTTCCGCGGTGTAGAGTACTCATCAAGCATCGTCCTGGCCATCTCGACCAAGGTACGGTTCTTTCTCTCCACGACGCCATTTTATTGTGGGACGTGCGGAGAGGAGAACTGATGCTCTACACCTATCTCACCACAGAAACTCTCGAAGTAGGAATTCTTGAACTCCGTGCCGTTGTCACTGCGGATCGCTCGTAAGGCACCTGGGAGCTCAATAGAAAGCCTACTGAAAAGACCTCGAAAATGTGAAAACGTCTCATCCTTCGAGGCTAAGAAAAACACCCAAGAATACCTCGAGAAGTCATCGACCACGACAAGAACATACCACTTCCCTCCTGCTGACTGCACTCGAGTTGGTCCCACTGTATCCATGTGGAGCAGCTGTCCCGGTGCATCGGTCATAGTCACAGTGACCGGAGGATGTGAAGCGGCAACCATCTTGCCGTGCCGGCATGGAGCGCAAACAAGATCTTTGACCATTTTGAGCTTCGGCAGACCACGAATGAGGTCGTGGCCGCTAACTCGGGTCAAATGGTCAAATCCAATATGACCAAGTCTCCTATGCCAGAAGGTCAAATCACGGGACTCTGAAGCAACCAAACACCGGAGAGGATCACCAGAAGACTCAGAAAAATCAACACGAAAGATCCTCCCAAAACGAGAAATCCCGCAAACCAGACTACCCAAAGAATCAAGAATTTTGCAATTGTTTTTCTTGAAGCTCACCTCGAAACCGTCATCGGTAAGCTGAGAAACGGAAAGCAAATTGTACTGCAGCTTACTAACCAAGGCAACATCCTTAAGGATAAAAGAAGCATTAACACTCACAGTACCTTTGGCGATGACGCGCCCAGACGAAGCGTCTCCGAAGGTGATCGTCTCATCACCTGGAGCGCGGGCTAGGGAGGAGAACCAACGGGAGTCTCCGGTCATATGACGAGAACAACCGGAGTCTACAAGCCAAACCTTCTCCTTCCCTACCCGGCGAACCTCGTCCGAGTCGGAGTACAGCTCGCTGTGGCTGAGTTCGCCCTCGAGGGCCATGAAGCACATGCCAGAGAAGTCGTCGCTGCCATCCTTGGGCACTTGGTCACCCGCCCCGTCGTCGTCGCTCCATCCCTCCACCTCGCTGAGGTCGAGGTCGTCGAACGCGGTGAGGACGCGGTGGAACAACTTCTTGGCTTTGCCAAAGTTGCGGAACTTCTTCTTTCCCGAAGTCTGAGCTGGAGTCTTCTTGTTGCGGTTCTTATCGGTGTAGTCGTTCTTGCCCGAACCGCCGTAGTCGTTCTTGCCCTTCTCCAGCTTGGGGCAGTTTGCCCGAATGTGGTTGGGGCCACCACACTCAAAGCAAATCACGGGTCATCCTCTCTTTCTGTCTCTCCTACCCTTGTAGGCATGGGAAAACCTTCGGGCTAGGAGGGCCAGATGATCATCCGCAAGCTGCTCTAACTGATCATCAGTTATGTCACAGAGAGCAGCAAGGGAGAAACCGCAAGAAGAATCAGAAGAAAGCCCGGAAGAAGAAACGGGATCGGTGACCAAGGCCATCGACTGTGACTTCGACCGACGAGAGACAACGTCAATCTCGTGAGTCTTGAGGCGCGAGTACAGCGCGTCAAGAGTCAGGGTCGAGAGGTCTATCGTGTCTTTGATGGTGGTCACTTTCATCTCCCAAACACGCAGATCGAGTGCCGCGAGCATCTGACGAGCGTTGTCCGAGTCGGGGTATGTGAGACCGACCGCTCGGAGGTTGCTCAAGATTTTGTGAAATCGCGAAAAGCACTCGTCCAGGGACTCACCAGCAAGCATCTCGAATTTGTTGTATTCGTGCTTGAACTGGTCCTGTCGAATCGTCTTGATCTGGGTGGTGCCCTCATGGTATGCATCGAGGGTCACCCAGATGTCGTAGGCGGACGACAGGTGAGATATACGGTCAAACTCGCTACGGCTCAAACCCTGGATGATGATGTTCCTTGCCTTTGCATTCGCCTCAACATCAGCCATATTCCCGGCATTGATGTTCTCATCGGTAGGAACAGCAAATCGTACTTTGACCTTTCGCCAGATGGCATACCCCAAGGCCTGGATGTATGTCTCCATTCGGCTCTTCCAGAAGGGGTAATCGATGCCATCGAACACGGGCGGCTTGGTCGAGTACTTGTCCGTCGCCATGGCTCTTGAGACCGGTTAAGATCTATGGATTAGAGCTAACCGGCTCTGATACCAATTGTAGGACCGAAATGGCGACAGAGGGGGGTGAATGTCGTCTTCTAAAAATTTGTCCCCGCACAAGTATCCACAAGAGAGAACACTTCTCCGATAGCTACTAAAGCTATGAAGAAGAGAAACTACTGCTGTCCTAAAAAGGACTACTACCAACAAAAATAAGAAAAACAATTTGCTCTAACTATCAAAGCTGAAAGAAGAAATAGAGCAAGCTGTAAAACAGGGACTGCAGTCTAAAGGAAATGAGGAGTATAAAAGCTAGAGCAGCTGAACTGCATGTACTCCTTGCTGGCCGAAACATTGTCTTGCTGCCAACAAAAAAGGCAAGCCAAAGCACTTTGATGCTGGACAAAAGACATAAAGACTTCTTGCATCCAATCATAGAGGAGGTGATTGAGTGCTTCACGGCAAGAAAAAAAGAGCATGCAGAATTAATGGCCGAATCAATCAATGGATTGTACTACTACAACAACCTGCTGCCCAAGAACCAAAATGATGCCAATCAATGCCGAACAGAAGTACTAGCTGGCCGAAATTAAAGCATGCAAGCAGCCAACGTGCAGTAAAGGACTGCTGTCCTAACAAGACTGCACTGCCGAATTGTACTCTGCTGCCTAAAGCAAATCTGAAACAAAGTTTGATTTCCTGTTTTGGAGAGATCGAACTGCACAAAAATACTGCAGAAATCACCAGCAGGGAACCTGAAGCCCAAGCAAAACAGACAGAGCTCTCACAACCAGAACTGAAACACCTTCAAGCAAACATAAAAGCAAAAACTCAAAAGAGAAAATAAGCCAATCAAGAGAAATCAAGAGCAGCAAGAGCTAATAAACAGAGAACCAAACTTCAGATTTCATTCATAGAAACACGAGATACAACGAACTACGTCCCCATACGCATGGACATTCGGAGGAATGATTACAAGAAATCTCAATCCATTCTCTCCCTCTTAATCCTCAAGAACACCAAGAGCCACACATGCTTCTTGGGAGGAACACACACATACCCACATGGAGAGACCCAAATGAAACCCTAACTTTTACATCCACTCTCTCAAAAAATTCAGCACACCATCTCCCTCTCTATTTATAGCCTCCACTAATGGGTTCACCAAGTGCTTTACCCATTTAGCTTTTGCGCTTTACCCACAATCCACTTCCTTTAGTGCAGCTTTGCGTTTTTACCGAAACGCCCCTCGCGCACCTTCTAGGAAGCTTCCTCATTCCTTGCCCTGCAAGCCACGCAGCTTCGCCGTCTTCGGCACACCTCGACCGTTCTGACCTCAGTGCCACCTGCGCCTAGTCCAGTCCACCGTGCCTCGCCACGACTCCACCTCGAGTCCACGTCGTCTTCGACACATCCCGACCGTTCTGACCTCAGCGCCACCTGCGCCTAGTCTGGTCCTCCGTGTCTCGCCACGACTCCGTCTCGATGTCCTGCAGTCACACAGACAAGAAACACGTTACATAGCATCGCTCGATACATGAAAGCATACATACCATCATACTTACCACAGATGAAGTCCAAACCTGTCAAACCAAGGAATCAGCGTTCTAAGCCGATATGACCAAGTTTGACCACAGTCCGACCGAGCCCGTTGCACCACGCAACGTCAAGGTCCAAACCACCCAAACCAAACTCGACTTAGCTAACCCTATGTCAATAATTCATCACACACACGGGAGGACCTCCACATGGTCTCTCACCAACCTTCTCATGTATGGTCTTGGCATGAGTTGGTAATGTATACAGGCCGCTTTTTCATCTCTATAATACAAAGATACGCAGCTCTCCTGTGTTTTCGGAAAAAAAAGAGGTGGTGCCTTCAATTCTGTATGACATGCAATTTTGTGCTCGTCAACATGCAATTCCTTACCTCTATCAGTTTGGTGAAGTATCAAGCGCCATCAAGTATAAGGATGGTCTACATTTTTTCTTCTTTTTTTTCATTAACGCAGGATCTGATAAAGCTGTTGATTTGAGCACAGTACTAATTTATGAAATATGAAACCATGGTGTGTGTCAAATTTATAGGGAAGAATTGCAAATGTTTAGCTTGTAATAGTTACAGATGTAGATAGAGTTTGCTTAAGTAATAGATTCAGATGTAATAGTTACAGATGTAGATAGAGTTCGCGTAAGTAATAGTTACAGATGTAGGTAGAGTTGCAAATTTTAGATAAATGAAAAAACATATCATTGTAATAATTAGGATATAGTAAACATATTTTTTCGTACGAGAGTCATGCAAATCTTTTTTCAACAAAATGTTGTTATTGTTTTCCCGCCCCGGAAGCGGCTGTCAACAGTTGGTTCATAGGCATGGGCACTGCCTTCAAACCGTGTGTTCCAGCTGTTGGCAAAAAATTAACAATCAACTAACTGTGAGTTCATAAGCAATTCTTGGTTTACACACGTCCTTGCTCTTCCTCTAATTGGATTATACCTGGATTAGGATTAGCACCATACCAATAACTAAGACACACTTCATCTTGATGAACAGATACATGCATGTTAAAGAGATTGCTAGGTAGCTTCTTTTCACGAAAACAGTAGGGAGAGGCCTACTGCAAATATATATATTAGTAATAATGATGGACATAATACAAAAGGATCCACAAGATCAAAAAAAGAGACACCGCAGGCTCTCATCTCAACATACACAAAACTGACAGAAATGCAACGTAGCTTATCCTTCATACCGTAACCTCAGCAGATAAATTACTTAACCTTCTAGGAATGTTAGGTAGCTCACATGGCATCGGTTCAACAGATAAAGTACTTACCCCATAACCTTGCAGGATTGTTAGGTAGTTCACTATGCAATGTTGATATGGAGGCCTACGAATTCCCTATGCTTCCCAAGCCTATGGCACACACATACCACATATATATCTGGAAGGCATGACTTGTTTAGGAGGTCAATTTTGGGGACGGGATTCACGTGGATATATCGAAAATTTGAACTAAAATCCCAATCAGACCGAGATTTAAGCAAAACCAAACAAGACCTAATGGTTGCAGGGGAACACTCGGTGCTCATCCGCGTGTGTGCACCTGCTCAAACGGAGAAGACCTTGTATGTGAAATGCTTGTATGCATGGTACCGAACGATTTATATTGGCCCCGTACGTTTCAACAATAGCTTCGGACTTCTGCTTTTAATTCATTATTCTTTAATTTTATCTTTTTTAGTTTTAAACTTTTTTGGCTTTATTATCTTTCTTTTTTTTCGTATTCTTCACATTATTCGTGATGGACTAATATGTTTTTTTAGTTTTAAATTTTTTAAATTTAATTATTTCAAATAAATTATCTTAGTTATAGTAAAAAAACCAACAACAGTAAAAGACCATAATCTATGGCCCAACCGAGCGGAGCCATATATCCTTGGTGATGCTGATGTTTTTGTATACGTTGCCGCGTCGTGCATGTGATTTTAGCTCTGCTTCTTTTGGCAGTGGCACGTGCGTACTTCTAGCTGCATGGTTGTACAAGCGAGAGCAGCGCTCTACCTAGCACATTGAAGAACGAGAATTACTACTTGAGATATGCGCAGTGGCGGAGAGAGGGGGCCGGGGGGCCTGGCACCGAATTTTTTGTATTTAAGCTCTTTTTTTGAAAAATATTCACATTTAGACCCATGGTGGTTTTAATTCCGTTTTTGGACCCAGGGGGTCAGAGCTGTGACCCACGGCGCCGAGGTAACACGTCTCGGCGCCGTGGTCCATGGCTCCGAGGTCGCAGGCCCACTCCAGCCTGGTGGCCTGCGTGGCGCTGACGTGGCAGCACCTCGGCGCCGTGGATCGTGGCTCCGAGCTCGGAGCCGTGGGTCGTGGCGCCGAGCTCGGAGCCGTAGATCGTGGCGCCGAGATGCCTGCCACGTGGCGCCGAGCTCCCTGCCACGTCTGCAGACACTCGGCGTCTAGGGTTTGCACCGATCAGGCTTTACGTTGTCGCAAAAAGAATTACTAGTTGTATTTTGTTAATTTGAACTGTAATGATTATAAGTTTTGTTAATTTTGTAGTTGTGAATTACAAAACTATTTGAAAAAATTGTAAAACAAGTTTATGTTGATTGGCTCGTTGTAGATGCATAAAAAAATATGGTAATTTTTTTTAGGAACGATTGTGCGTAGAACGGTCGATATATAAAATGGTAAGTGCCTTTTAAGGTTTGATATGTTTTAAGGGTTTGCAATTCCCGTGGTTTTTGCAAGGTTTGGTAATTTTGTAGTTGTAATATGGGAACGAATCTGATGAAGTCGTAATAAAAATTTATGTTCATTGCAGGTTGGACATGCAAACCAAATTAAGCTAAATTTTTTTGCCGAAGAATTGAGCGTAGAAATATCGATGCATATAGTGGTAAGTGATATTTCGAAAGTGAGTGATATTTTGACATGGCAGGCATGTGGCATGTGTGCAACTCTGTACTTCTAATGTTCAGAATTCCACCACTAGTCCTAACATGCATGCCTTAGGGAAAATAACTTGCTGGGTTTATTACATTTTGTCTATTGGGTATAGCGTGGTTGTTTCCCCTTTTTGTCACGCCTTGAAGATGGCTCCGCTGCATCCTTCTTCCTGTCACTCTTGGTCTTGAGAGCTGCCTCCCGAGTTTGAAGCTCCTCCTCCTGACGCTTGATGGCAGCTTCACGCAGACTTAACTGCTCCCGCCTCCTTTGCAGCTCATCCTCCTTGCCCTTCAGACGGATTTGGTCCACCCTCACGCGACGCTCTTGGTCAAGCCGCATCTGTCGTTCCACCTCGCGAGCCTGAGTCATCTTGACAAAGTATTGTGCTTTGTTTTCCACCTCCACTGCCCGGTTATTTGGCCATGCCGGCGACACCCGATCCACCCATTCGATGAACCTGCAAGCCTATGTGTGGCGTGGTAGATGTCATCGATCAAGTTGAAAAAAGATAACGAGAAACAAATGATTTAGTTGTGGTCGTTACCACGAAGTCGTCATCCAGGTCAGGACATTTGAAGAACCTACGGCCGTATTTGGCTCGTTGTACTCGATCAGTCCAGACTCCCAACATCGTCCTAAAGCCGCAATGGCACTTCGGACGCTCATGCCACTCCGGCACTCCAAATGGGTCGGACCTCCAGGAAGATATTGTTGTGTAGTAGTATTGTGATGCCTTGAGGTGGAGATGTGGTATGAAAGACATAGGAGGGAGGCCTTTATGTAGGCAGGTTATCTGGTGCAGTGGGCATAGTCCATGGAGAGGATATTTTCGCTTTTCCTGGATTCCAGTGTAGCAATAAATGGCCCTATGTAGGCTTTTCAGAGACTATAGTCTCGTAATAAATTCATAGTTCGTAGCCTTTTCAGAGATTGGACCATTCAAAGCCTAGAAAGCTAAAGACCTACGCCCCTATATGTGTACAGGCCTACAGGCCTACTCCTGTAAAGGCTAAAGACCTACGCCCTATATGTGTACAGGCTAAAGGCCTACTCCGTCACTGCGCAAAGCCGGCATATGCTGCCTCGTTTTGTCATGTCACTGAGCAAAATCTGAACTCTTTTGTCATGTCACTGAGCAAAGCTGCCCTCTTTTGTCATCTCACTGAGCAAAAGCCGACCTCTTGTGTCATGTCCCTGAGCAAAGCAGGGGCGTGTTGTCATGTCCCTGAGCAAAAACCTCTTTTTTTGGTGGTCACTGCATTAAGCTGCCCCGTTTTGCTATAAGTAGCAGGTTTGGGGTCCCATGACATTGTGAATCGAACAAAGTAGTACCCTCTCTTTCGTGGTGAAACATACCATGTCTGAAGTCGAGGGGCCAGTGGGATTTGGGTCACCGAAGGACGACATTCCCTTAGAAACGAGGGATATGTTCGGTCCGCAGTACCGATTGATACCAAGCCGGCGTGCTCAACCACCGTGGCCGAAATGCAGATACAATGAGTACGCGGTCGTCCAGATCTTGGATTCCCCGAACGATGGCGGGCGATGTTTCTTCCGATGCTCACGCTCCGGGGTACAAATTAGTAATGTTACATTTTGTATTGCTTATGGACCCTCGAAGTTTACCGTCATTTTTTGTGCAGATGGCCAAATGCGACTTCTCCCACTGGATCGACCCTCCTCACGAACGGTATGTTGATCGTTATGTGGGTACATTATGGGCTCGAATATGGGACTTGGAGTACCGAATGGAGAATCTGATCACTGAGGAGAACAACGACCTCCGCGAACAGATGCAACGCGAGAGGGGCAACGAGGAGGTCGTGAATATAGGAAGCTCTTATGATCCCACATGTTGCTGCGCGAACCCGAGCTGCATATGTGCATGCCACTACCACGATGGACAACCACGTCCGAGGCGACCCCCTCAGCATTTCTCCATGTGGGTGCCACGAGGCTCGTTTGGCATGTAGGTAAGAAGGTGTATGGTTGTGTTGTGTTTTAGTTGTTGTGTTCGTTGGTGTGTTGATGGCTGTAGTACTTGGTTGTGTTGTCATTTTTTGGTACCCTCCATGTTTACCGTCGTTGCTGTGTTGATGGTTGTAGTACTTGCTATATTTTATGTACGTGCAATCTATGTGTTGTTTCGTGTTGTGACTGGGCAAAGCTGTTTTATTTTAGGTCGTAGCCTTTTCAGCCGATTGTGCTTTATCAGGAAGCATAAATTCATAAGCAAAAAATTCATAGTTCGTATCATTTGCAGTCGTTTGCAGTAAACATAAATTCATTGCAGGAATTGTAGAACAACAAAGTACAGACTACGGATTCGTACACAAATATCACATGAATATAACATATACACATACATACAAACAAGTAGCTCATTACAACACGACCCACAAGCCTACACATAAATATCACTGCCTCCTAGCCTTACCCTTACCCTTACTCGGTGAGCCGTCCTCGGTGGCTCTCCTCGTAGTACTGGTCTAGCAGGTGGAATTGCGCCATCCTACAAAAAATTGAATTTGTCAGTCCAACATACAAGTAAACAAAAAATTGAACATGCATAAAATATGGAAAGAATAAGAAATTAAATAAGAAACATAGCAAATTACATATGAAAAAATAACTAGACGAACTATGAAACATAACGAATAACAAGCACTCGCACCTGACTAAGTGGCCAATGGCATGTGCGTGAATTGTGGCCAAGTCTACCACATCTGCTACATTGGTTCTGCTCGGGGTTAGTAAGAAAGGGGGTTGCTCTCCCTCGCCTCGTTGTTCCTTGAAGCTGATCCATAACCATCTTGTGTCTCGTCCTTTTCCTGGTTCCACGTTTGTTCCAACGGCTACCCGTATCCGCAATGTATTTGGGCCCGGTGTACGGTGGCCACTCTCCCTCATCCCGATAAGGCTCGAAACGGGGAGACCACGTAAGCACAAGGTTGTCAACACTGAACTCCCGAGGTATCTTGCTCTCGTAGTCAAAGTTGCGATGCCTCGCTGTTGCCACATAATGAGAACATGGAAAGTGGTACTGCCTCGGTTTACCACATGTGCATGAGAAATCAATAAGGACAACCTTATGCCTCCTCGTCGGCCGGAGCTCTCCATCGGTCATTGTACCACCCCTTTCTACAACCTCGTAAGTGCCCGTGGAGTTGTCAAAACACTGTACCTCATGTGCCTCAGCCCTCGCCTTTGCCTTTTCAAGGTGACGCTTCGGTTTTGGCGCCCATCTCTCTTGTTTACTCTGTAGCGCCATTGCATGTGTGTGTCTTTCGTTGAACCAGGCAACAAGCTTGTAAAAGGTGAATGATACTATAGCATTGACGGGCATACCACGTATACCCCTAAGCAAGTTATTGAAGGATTCGGCCATATTGCTTGTCTGAAACTCGTACCTCCAGCCACCATCGTCATGAGCCCTTGTCCATTTGTCTACATCTCTCATCAATCCCGACAACCACTGTCTACCTTCTGCGGTTGTTGCAGTATTAAGCTGCTCCAACTTCTCCTGGAAGAACTTGACCTCAAGCATTCGAGCAACCTCCTCGAACAGAGGAAAGTTATCCTTCCTACCATCCTTACGGAGTAGATTCTCGGCAAGATGCCGAGTGCACCAACGGTGGTGCAAAGGTGGATACCCCGGTATCTGCTCTTGTACGGCAGCAAGTATGCCCTGGTGTCTATCAGATATGACACCCACCTCCCTACCAGGGCCGACCACGTGCCTCCGAACGAGCCGCAAGAACCATCCCCAGCTGTCTTTGTTCTCCCTGTCAACCAAAGCAAACGCCAAAGGAACCAACGTGTTGTCTGCGTCACACGAAATGGCTATCAGAAGTGTGCCCTGGTACTTGCCAAGAAGAAACGTACCGTCAATGGAGAAGACGGGACGACAATGCCGAAAGGCCTCGATGGACTGAGCAAAGCACCAGAAAGCACGGAAGAATATCTGCATCCCATCTTGAGTCCATTCGTTTGGTTTCGGGACGTACTCATAATGCATGCCTGGATTAACCGCTTTGATTGCATTGAAGAGTGCTGGCAACTGCAAGTACCCATCTTCCCAGTCCCCATATATCATCTTCCAGATGCGTTGCTTTGCCCTCCATGCTTTTCCATACCTTATCTCGTATCCAAATTTCTCCTTAACAATCCCAGCAAGTGTCTTCACCTTCATATTGGGTTCTTCCTTTACTATGTGACACAGTGACTTGGCAATAATGGTAGAGGTCAACTGCCGATGCTTCTGTTTGAGCTCTGCTTCGGCACAAGTGTGTGGGCCAACGATTCTTGTGATCTTGAACTTTCCCGTGTCCTTCTGTTTCCTAGCACAAACCCTCCATTCACATGTTTCCTTCTCGCACACAACTGTGTACCTCCGCTCCACATAAGAATGCCTCACCTTGAATGGCCTTTTACGAATCACTGAATACTCCTGCAGCCACCTTCTCAATGCAGACAAGTCCTCAAACATCATGCCCTTCTCAATTGTCATGCTTGAACCGGCCTCAGGAGCATCTAGCAGCTCGTCATCCCTTCCTTCTGCATAAGCCCCATGAGAATGCCTAAGATCGCTGAATTCATGAACTGATGGATCCCGGCCAGGGCAATAACGCCTGATCAGCTCAATATCACTTTCGGTCAGCTCTCCAAAAGGGCGGTCATCGTCAGATTCAACGACCCTTGCGATCTCGTAAGGCTGCAGATCATCCACAATTTGAACATCCACACTATTGGAGTCCCTGCAGACTTCTTCAACGTTGCTAGATGGAGCAACGGGAGGAACACCAACATTATCAGGAATGTCTCCTGCATCATAAGCACGAAAACGATGGGATTGAGACAAAAAAAGCAATGACGACAAAAGGCTAAAGTGTTGCTCGACACTTACTGGGATGATTCTGGGTCAATCCCATCTCCTGAGGGGCCGCCACGACATCATCAGTCCGACATTCAACTCGAACTGGTTGAGAAATCTGAACCTCGTTCGGGGCAGATAGAGCATCGGGCACCTCAGGCACTTCTTCCACATCCACCGCAAAATCCAGTAACGGAGGGTCAAAGGGTGCCTGATCACCTAGTTCTGGTGAATAACCGTGAGGGGTTGGTTCAATAGACACCTTCCGCACAACAAGGTCCAAACATTTTAACTCATTCCTCATAATCACTCTGACATATTTGTCCCACTCATCCTCACAACCAATTAAGATCAACCGCCTGAGAATTGTGTCTTTCGAACCGAAGTGAAGTAACCCCTCAACTGTGATGCTCTCCTCGTTTCCATGACAATGTAGCTTCTCCCGGGCCCTAGCAACCAACTCACTAAACGACGGCCGATCACTGAACATCAGAGGCACCCTTTGCATTTCAATAAATTGAACATTTCCATAATCATCACTTGTCACACTGCCTCCATGATATAGAGTCACTACGTTGTCCATCTAGTTTAAGCAATACCAAACTCAATACCTTTAAGCGAAATTTTGGATAAATCACATGCATACTTGTTTAAGCAATAAAATATCTAAATGAACCCTTTCCCATTCAAACATCTATATATCTAATAGGATCCATATATAGTCACATGAGATTTTTAGTTATAATATGCAGCCTACAATGTCTTTTTTGGAGTCAAACAGAACCACCAATATTTATCTACATATTGTATTAATCACACCAATATTACAGTACAGCTCATATGAACTTGCATTGGGGACACATCAAGAAGCTCTTCGAATTCCTCCAACTAGTCCTTACCGGTGGCCAAAAAGAACACATTGTCATTGACATGCCTAGCGTTTATAAGCTGCTGTGGTTGAATTGAACTTCTACCAAGAACCATATGTCTAGCTAGTTTCTGTCAAATGAATGGCTTTGGTAGTCCTTAAGACTCTTAAGCAAAGCATAAGGTCACATTGTACAGAAAACATGGCAGAGAAGAGCAGAAAAGGATTGACGGGCATCTACCTTTGCGGCAGTTCCTTCCCTTGCGGGGAGGGGAGGAGGATCCGTGCAGGCGGTCGGAGACACGGGGAGGCGGCCGGGCGCAGACGCGGGCGGCCGGAGGCCGGGCGGCACCAGGGGGCGGCGGCCGGAGACGCGGGGCGGCGGCCGGGCGCAGACGCGGGGAGGCGGGCGGCCGGGCGCAGACGCGGGCGGCCGGAGACGCGGGGAGGCGGCCGGAGGCCGGGTGGTACCAGGGGGCGGCGGCCGGAGACGCGGGGCGGCGGCCGGGCGCAGACGCGGGGAGGCGGCCAGGCGCAGACGCGGGGAGGCGGGAGGCCGGGCCGCAAAGGGGGCGGCGGCGGGAGGCCGGGGACGCGGGCGGGGAGGGGAGGCGGGCGTCCGCGGCGGTGGGGAGGGGAGGCGGCGGCGCGGAGGCGGGCAAGAGCGGACAGAGGAAAAGAACGAAGCACCCGTGACCCGCCGTGCCCCAGGAAAAGGCCGCATGCTCGGCGCCAAGATCCATGGCTCCGAGGTCGGCGCCGTGGTCCATGGCTCCGAGCTCGGAGCCATGACCCACGGCGTCGACCTCTTGCCACGTCAGCGCCACGCAGGCCGCCATGCTGGAGTGGGCCTGCGACCTCGGAGCCGTGGACCACGGCGCCGAGACGTGTTACCTCGGCGCCGTGGGTCACGGCTCCGACCCCCTGGGTCCACAAACGGAATTAAAACCACCAGGGGTCTAAATGTGAATATTTTTCAAAAAAAAGGCTTAAATACAAAAAATTCGGGGCCTGGCACCCCAACGATCCAAACTGTGTGTTCTTCCCTCTTCATCGTCTTCCTCGAGATACCGTCGCGTGTGTGCGTCTGAAAGTTTCTAGTTCTTGTGCGCACTTTCTCATTTGTTACTGTTACATGCATGGATGTACGTAACGTATGAATAACTTCAGTAGAAAGTCATATTATGTAAAGTTTACTTACATGTTGATAATAATAAAATTTGTAATTATCATTTTGCTGTTAAAGAAAGGTTAAACAGAGCCCAGTCCCCCCACTGGATGTAACCCAATAAGCCCAGCAGTCAGTGACGCTTCATATTTCAGCAGTCAGCCCAACTTTACTTCTTTGCATCCCCTGATGATGTCTGAAATCAATACCTTTCAATTTCCATGCTACCCCCAACTGATATCATACCAGGAATTAATTCTTAATTGTTTTGAGAATTTTTATTGTCAATTGTATGCCCGAGTTGAGAGTTAGTGTTAGCACCAAATTACTTGATCCGATCCTCTCCTGACTCACAGTATCTTTGCTCAAACTTCCTTGTACACTGTGACAGGATCAAGATTAGTAATGATAATATTATTAAGGTCTATGGTCTTACTGGTAGTCGTAGAGCTAAATTTAAGTTAATAGAGATGTAATTTTCTTTGCATTGTAATTTGCGAAATATATTATTTTGATTGTCTGATATGTAACTATTGGATCGGTAAATCCGGCATGGTTCATTAGTTCTACTCTACTTGTTGTCTATGTTACCTCCCTCATATCCAATTTTCTGGCTCTGCCCCTGAATACGCGCAGCACCATCGATGCACGGAGTCCAGGTTGCGTGTTCATAAACTTAGCGTAAGAAATCACTGAATCCGTTTAGAATTAATGGATTGTCGTTTATATTATCTAGTAGCTAACGGAGTAAATTAAAAGACTTTTAACAGAATAGTAAAAGAATAAAGGTAATGTAGGTCATGTTTTTTTTTCAGCTTTTAGTTTCTACTTTTAACTTTTCTATAGTAACTAACTTTTAAATAGAGTATCTTTTTAAGATAGAGTCTAATAGTTAATTATAGTACATATTATACCGACTTTATTTATATCAGCAAAAACCGCACATAAGTTTCTATTACTCTATAATCTCTTATATAAACAACCTAAAAGCTATAAACCATACTTAAAAACCATAAGGCTCAGTCTCGTACACTCCCTGTCGCTGAACAGAGTGATGCAATCTCAACTTGGATCAACGAACGCGGCTACGCGCCCACGCTGCTCGATCGCTCCCAACCCCGCTGTCTTTCTCTGCCTCGTTCCGCGGTGGCGTCGGGTGTCCCGGCTGCATGCGGCGGCGACGCCGGAGTTGTCGGGTAGGCGAGGCGGCGGAGGCACGGCGGAGCCGAGAGTCCGTTAAAGGCCGGAGCTAACAGACGACGGGCCCAGTTGAGCTATGGCGGACAACAACTTGGGCTCCCGCTTCTCGGCCTAGTTAACAGATTATGGACTGGATAAGCATATATGGGCCTAATTAAAGTGACATTACCAAGATCGCTAATCTAGAAAAGGCGACGTGTCACGACAATAACAGTGTGCTGCTTTTGCTTGTCTCGAACGAATATCAACTTGTTTGGATGCCTTACGACTTAAAATTTCCTCGCTGAGCTAGGGCTTGTTCAAGTGAGTTTCGGCTTCTGGTATCTGTTTGAAGATGTTAGAAGCCGATTTAAGTATTTTGGTTTTTAAAAGCGGTTTTTTAAACTGTTTTAAAAAACCGTTAGTCGGTCTCTGTTGTCTTTTCTATGTTCACATCTTCGACATACTGTTTTTAAATTTTATTTGAAGAAAAACTACTTCTTTCAATCATTACTATTTTATTTCAGTTAAAAAATCGAAAGCTCTACCCAAAATCATCAGCCGATTAGGGGCCACTCCAAAGAGCTTAACATTTTAGCTTATAGCTTTGGCTTTTGGTTCAAATTGCACTATAGCGACTGTTAGCTTTTTAAACTCATTCAATTAAAAAATAAAAACCTATTATATTATCATAAACAATGCAAAGAAACAAACGGAAAAAAAAACCAAAATAACTAAAATAAATTAAAATTAGAAATCGACGTGTTTCAAATAGTTTCTGATCTAAATAAAATGAAAGTTAAAAATAACGGAGGCTGAAACCGCTTAAAATGGATCCTCGTGCTATTGTACGTACTGCAGCAATGCTACTATGCTGGCCAGCGCATAGCATCAGGCCAAAGCTCCTTTAGTTGGGGAGCATGCATGGTCCGTGCAAGTGTGCAACGGGCGTCGCCCTACCCCTAGCTAATGTGTCGATCGGTTTAAAGTTGGTTGGACCTTTCCCTAGAAGGCTTGAATGAAGCGTGCAAGGTCGATAAAATATATGCATGGCATGGTTTTTCATCCCTCCTAACTTAGGTGGTGCTCAGATAGATTAAATTTCTATAATTTATAGTTGAATTTTTACTGTAGCTAACTGAAATTATACTATAGCTGATGGTGGCTTATTTGGCATAATTAAATTAAAAAAATAGGTTAATCTAGCACGTATAATACAAACGAATACAGAAAAAATGGCAAAAAAACTCAAATTTTTTTTTGAAAAATAAAAAAAAGATGAAATTTAAGAATAGTAAAAATTAAGTCGAATGCTAAAAGTTCAAGTCCACACGAGCGGCACCTTATTCACTTCACTGTCAATTTGCTTTTCCAAAAACGAAAAAAAAGAAACTTCACTGTCAGTTTACAGATGGCTGGTTTCTTATCATGTACTCGAAAGCGACACTGACACACACTGCATCTTTCTTAATTTCTCCTAGTGTATAAAATGGGTGTGGTTTGGCCTCCTAGTATGTCATGTTTCAAGCGCAGAAATTTCACTGGAAAATTAGCGTGCAGCCTCCATAATTCGCGTGAGATTCGCTTGTTCCAAAATCGCTCAGCTCAAAAGGATGGTGGAAAAGAAACAACATTGAAAATGATTGTTCAACTAATTGACTTCATAATTAAATTAGTACGTACTAGAACACGCTTCTGTTATTTAATTTAATTTTTTATTTCGATTTGAAATCCCACTCCCGTACAAATTATGGAAATTAATTCTAAGTCTCGTTCTTTTGTTGGTGCAATTTGTTTACAAATAAGTAATAAGAGGCTGGTGGCAAGCTGGAATCAGCTAAACATATAGAATTGGTCACACTCACACCCCTGAATTAGTCAACAACAACTACTACTACAATAATGAAGATATAATTGTCGTCATACGACCGGACAGTAAATTTAAAAGTACCTTCGATCGAATGTGAAGACCGCCAAGGATATGGAGGGACTTAAAGAGAAGTACCCAAATGAAAGTGTATTCGATACGAGCGTTTAGGGTTACAAATAGCCTCCCCTCTCTTAATACAAGAGGTCTTATGTATAAAGAGGGAGGGAGGTGAGTGAAGTTATAAGTTTACCTTTAGGGTCTAGCTTACTCCTAGAGATACTTACGTCCTTTGCCCATACGGGTCCCGCTATATCCGAGACTCCGAGGTCGATTCATGGCTGACTTCGAACCCTGTCCCATATTGGCTCCGGACCTCCTCTGGGGTCGGCCTCGGACCTCGCCCAGGATTGGCTCCGAACCCTTGCCAAGATTGGTCACACGGACCTCGCTGAGGTTAGTCTTGGCAACCTCGTTAAGGTTGACTTGTGGACTTGGCATAAGGTAGACCTTCGAACGGGTGTCGTCGTTTTGAGATGGTCGTGGGCCCAAGATAGCGTGAGACCCTTCCCCAACAATAATAAATCCCAAATAAATTAGGATTGTAAAATTAATTAATTACTCACCTCCAAAGTAAGAACGGTTGCTTACATAAAAATAGAAACGCCTGACTGCTCCAGTCTTCACACTGCTCTCTCTCATAATCTCTGGTCCTCTTCACACTGCTCTCTCTCTCTCTCTCTATCTCTCTATCCATGTAAGAAACAGCTCACACCGAAAGCATGGCAGAGAAGGTGATCTCCCTCACTCCCTCCCTACCTCTCTCTCTCTCTGATTTGCAAACTGCAAGACACGGCATGGGATGTTCGTTCTACAATTGTGTCTGTGTTTCTTTTTTTTCTGGAAATTATGTGCTTGTGTTGCATGGATCTTTGGTGTCGATCTTTTTCTGAATATCATTCTGGATGCATTCGTCTTCAGAAAATATTACGTATTTATACGACAAACTGGAGATTGAATTGGTGTGGGAATCACTCTCTTAAATTGTTTGTACTATAATTTCGTCAAATAAGTTATTTGTGTTCTAAAGTAATAATTGCTAACTTGTGTGTCCTTGATTTTTTTTTCATGCCGTAATTTATAAGATAACTGCCAAAACACCGCATTTGTTGAACTCGATCGAGTACTTGACAATGTGGTGCAATGTTTTAAGAAAGGCGAAAATATTTTTTTCTGTTGTGATAGCTCCGCTGATTTTGATGCCTCCTTAGTCCTTACTTCAGTGCTGTCAAAATAACAATATCAAATTCACTAATTTCACTAATGCTGTTGTCAACACAGATCTCCACGCTAATATTAAAGGTTGACCTTGATTGCCACCAGTGCTACAAAAAAATCCGCAAGATTCTATGCAAGCTCCAAGGTGAAACCTCTCGATGTACTACTACTATTGTTCATTCATATCAATGACCAAGAAACACTCAACATTAATTTATTTAAAAAAAATTTACACGGCATCAACCAATTGCTCATTCATAATTTCGACTTGTGCAGATCAGGAGAGGATCAGGACGATCTCGTACGACGACAAGAGCAGCACGATCGCGATCGTCGGGCCGTTCGATCCGCACAAGCTCTCCTGCAAGATCAGATGCAAGGGAGGCAAGGTGATCAAGGACATCCAGATCATGGACGGCGGCAAGCCGGGGAAAATGGCAGAGCCACCGCCGCCGACCAGCAACGGCAAGCAGAAACCGAAAGAGAAGCCGAAGGAAAAGCCGGCCGCGGCTGAGCCACCACCGCCGGCGGATCAGCCGGCTCCCCCTGACAGAGAGATATCAGCGGTAGTGCCGGCGATCATCGAGGAGGAGAAGCCGAAGGAGAGGCCGGCCGAGCTCGAGCCGCCGAAGGAGAAGCCTATTGACCTGCCAGTAGTAGCACCGGTGGAGGAGAGCCCGCCGCCGACGGCCGCGAAGCCCGTTCTGCCGGCCGACGTGACGCCGATGGCGGAGATCCCGTCGTGGCCGGGTCCTCCGCCGGTGGTGGGACCAGCGAGGCCATGCGGCTGCTCGTGCTGTACACCGTGCTGCCAGGGGTACTACGAGGGGTGCAGGTGCTGCCACTGCGGCAGGGTGTACGGCTACGCCGTCGGCGTCGGGCCTACGCCGCCGGCGGGGTTCTACGGCGGCGCCGATGCCCCCTACTGCGGCGCGTACAGGGGCTGCCAGCTCTTCAGCGAGTCAGACACAACGACTGCTTGCAGCATCATGTGATTTTTAGTTGTTTTGCACAGCGTCTATGTCTATTGGAGTTCAGTAGCTTTGCACAGCTTGCATAATTGAATTGAAGTTCAGTAATTTTGCATAACTTCCATTGGAATTCAGTAATTTTTTAACAGCTTTGAGGTTTGTACAGATTGGTTCCTGCCTTTCTGTACGTCGCATTGCCATGCAGATTTCAGGGCATCACAATCTTACTCAAGGGTGGCAAAGCACTGATGCAGACTGTCCATAGTAGCTAGTGGCTACACCTCCTTTGTCTTGCCAATTGTGATACTACAATAATATGATGAGTATACAAGACAAGCAGAATCAGGTTCTTCTGCAACAATAAAAGGGATGCTAGTGGAAACTATTCTTTGGATCATTGGTAGTCCTTAGCCTGGCCTCATGCACGCGTCACTGACACAAATCATAGAATGGGAGAAGCCAATGCAAAAAAACATCTGAAACTTTGGCCTTATCCAAAAATGTTTTGTGCCTCAGCCCAATGTTCTGTGCAATACCTTACGGAGTTCCATTGTCAGTACCCATAAAGTGTTGGTGTTTGTGTAGCTCTGTACAGTACTGTCCATGTTAAACAGTATATGACTTGCAAGCAGTGTCTCAACTCTCAAGATATAGCAAGTTCTGAAGAAGAAAGAAAGTGAAGCAGCACAGCAAAACTCCCCTGTGGTATCCCTTAATTAGGTCTTAAGTTTTATATGATATAGGGCAGAGTGCACCATGTAAATTAGCACAGCTGGAGGAATCATATGCTGTTCTGTGTGGCGCAGAGCAGAAACAAAGTGCTTTAGGCTGCGATCAGCTTGGCTGTTGCTACAGTGACAGAGGCTTATTTGGCACTATTCACAAGTTTCGTCTTTTTCTGAAATTTTGGCTTTTTGTTGAGCTTTTTTGCCGGTTCTTTTTTTTCCCGTATTCGTTTGTATTATACGTAATGGGCTAACATATTTTTTTATTTTTAAATTTTTTTAAATTTAATTATGCAAAATAAGCCTCTGTCAGCTGCAGTGCTTTTTTCAGCCAGCTACAGTATTTTCAGCCATAAGCCACGGGCTTTTCAGCCATGTTGATCACAACCTTAATCAGCAAGCATTCGGTTGGCACTTGGCACAGATGTAACTCCGTAAATAGTGTATATATTGCTCATCATATATGGATAATCATCCTGATTAAGAATGCATCAACATTTGAATACAAAAGGCACAGCCCTCAATGCTGAGATTAATATCAGAATCCAGCCCTTGATCGAAACCTTTTGACATTTGATAATATAGAAAGCGGTATCTGCATTTCAGTCTCGATAAAGGCCAAAGCCTGCAAGCAAAAAAGAGGCCTTAATAGGAGAGCATTAGGAACTAAAGCACGTAAAAACAGATAGTAGTACTTCACACTGAAGATTTTAATGGTCAAGTGCATGGTCTACCATCTAGCACTTGCGTCATTGCTTTCAAGGAACTTGTCAGCTTCTTGACTTGACTTGACTTGACTGGAAAGCATCCACTCAAGTGGGCTCACGCGTCACGTTTCTTCGACGCGGCGACCACACGAAGCCACCTCAGCACGGAGTCAATCGTGGGTAAAACTATACTGCCTCTAATAAAAGTCGGTTGAAAAGTCGAAACAAGAAGTGCTATTGGAACAGTTCTTTTTCAGTTTTAAAAAACTGTTTTTCAGCTTTTATATAATAACTAACTTTTAAATAGAGTATATTTTAAGATAGAATTTACTAGTTAATTGTAATACATATTGTACCGATTTTATTTGTATCGGCAAAAACAGCACGTAAGTTTTTGTTACTATATAATCTCTCGTACGAACAGTTCAAAAGCCATAAGCCGCTACTAAAAATCATAAGTTTCAGTCAAAAAGAACAGGCACATAAGCTTATGAAGCACCCCATATAGACAAGTGTCATGTGGCAATGCTAATCTCAAAGCAAGGTCATCTTCCTTATGACTTCTCTTTTCCTCACCTCAGACCGGAGCTGTCCCATGCTGCTACTCCCTTTGGCCGTCGAGTTGCCCCGATGTGCCGATCTGCTCGCCATTGAGCCGCCTGGCTGCGGCTGTGGACCCCCAAGTTGCGTTGACAGCAGGGGGTGACGGCAACGACAAAGACGCCACGCCGTCGCTGCAGCCAACGCATAAGCGGACGTGAGCACATCGCTGGGAATTGGAGGAAGGTCAGCACTGCTTCCTACCCTCCAAACCGGGCCGATCAAGAAATAAAGCAAAGAAAGAACAGGGGAGATCAGCGCCACCTTTGCCTCTACTTCGACCTGAGTTGGATCTTGGAGAAGACTGGGTTGTAAGCCATGGGTAATGGGTATGGTGAAGGAAAAAAGAGTAACAGAACTAGTCACGAGGAAAATGACCTTGCTTTGAGAGTAGTATCGCCACATGGCACTTGTCTAGAGGTGGTGCTACACGAGTAATACGGCACCGGTGCTGTACAATCATGGCCCCACATCCCAACCCTCGTGGGAGTCGTGCCTCCCCTTCTTTCTGTCCCCCCTCTTCTCAGCTTAGGGCGTCTCCAACAGCTGGCTATTTAGTTAGCTAGATCTGATGTGGCAAGGAAAAAGTAGGAGAGAGAGTAGTCACTAGCGACGAGCAAATAGCTGATCTATTTCACGTAGTCCAAGAACATGAGAGAGGAGCATGTGGGTCCAACAGTATAAAATAGTCTTTGCTTTTGTCTCTCACCTCCACGTCAGCTGACTATATAGCTAGTACTAGCTATTACCATTGCGGACGCCCTTATAATTCCTTTCGGATAAATAAATTGGACGGTTTTATCATTATCTTTTTAAGAGATTTATTAAAATAATATTTTTAAAGTAGCTTATCAGTTTATCAACATTCGATTTATTCACACAAATGTTTACGCTAAGTTCAAAAGGCATAAGCCACAACCATAAGCTGCAGTCGAGAAGAACTCACCCCTCAAACTCGAACGAATGAAGCCTTCTCCTCAAAGCTTCACTGTTTAGAAATCTCTCTTCCCTTTTCTCACTCTCGCACTGCCTCGCGTACCATCCCGCACCACAAACCCTAGCAATGGAACCACCCGCTAATCTCCCCTAGCAATGGAACCACCACCAATCTGCCCCTCCCCAGGTCACACGACACCTCCACGGCAACGCCACCTCTGTCGCGTCGTGAACCCACCCTCCTCCGCTCCGCCTTGTAAGTATGTCTTGGTATCCATGTTTGTTTCGAAACCCTAATTCCTATGCTTGTGCATTTTTGAGGTGACAAACCTATTATTTCATCAGGTTGTGGTGCTCCCTATTGCGGTTTTAGGGTTTCCACTGGATGGGGTGGTGTTGGGGTTCGAACATGGCAGTGTGTTTGGCAAAATATCTAGACTAAGCGCAAAGAAGGAGCACCAAAGGCAACCACGAGCACAAGACGCTGCAGCACGGGCCCAGCAACCCGCGGGGCCAGCGTCAACCTCACAAAAAGCAGGAAAGAGCATCGTCCTAAAGGGTCAGTGACCCACACAAAGCAAACTAAGTGCACTGCTAGCAATCCAAATGGTCCTCTAGGGTTAAGGGGACGTTCTTTTAGGCTGCAGCTTTATGACTTTTGGCTGCGGCTTATTAGTCTAATAAATAGTGATTGCTGAAAGAAGTTGATACCAAAATCCAACTGAAAAGCTAAAAAAAACGGTCTAAGTAAACCCAGAATTGAACGGATCAGAAAAAAAAGATGACGTAACAGACCCTTCTACCTTTCTTGGGAAATTTGACTAAGGCGGGAGTGGCAAAGTGTAGCTTCCATCCAAACACTCCCAGTTGGCTAAAATACCACTCAAAATGGGGTTCTTCTTTTCAGCTTTTAAAAGTTGATTTTCGGCTTTTCTATAATAATTAACTTTCAAACGGAGTATCTTTTCAAGGTGGGGTCTACAAGTTAATTGTAGTACATACTTTCGTGACTTTATTTATGTCAGTCAAAATCGCACACGAGTTTTTGTTACTCCGTACTCTCTCTCTTACGAATAGCCTAAAAGTCATAAGCCGCAGCAAAAAAGAACAGACCGTTAACATCTATCTTTATAAAATGATCTAGACTTTATAAACGTTTCCAACATGTGGGTATGTTTGGTCTATCTTTTGTAGTAAATTAAACGTAGCAACAGGTTGGAGAAAAGAGAAATTTGCTTTCAACGGTAATTTTCTTTCTTGTTCCATTTTCCCTTTCCTTTTATTTATGATTTGTTAGAGATTTCTCATTCTCTTTTTTTAGATAATGGAACTAAGTTCCAGCCTTCGCATTCTCTTTTCTGGCATCATAAGGTTTTTTTTTTTGCTAGGGATCTCTCACAGCATAAGTAGAGTCTGAACATGTAATTTATGCGGTTGTAGATGACTGTAAGGGTTATATACCTGCTCTACAATTAGTTTTCGAGAATTTCTTAAGTTGGTTTACGGCCTTAATAGAAATGGGTCAGAATGGCAGCACCAGACGCATCCCCAGGCATGCATACGATCCCCGTCCCCATCCAGTTAGCCCCCGGCCAAGCTAAGCTCATAGAAGCTGTGAATATGATTCGTACGAACAGCGAGAGTGGGTGAATGAATATTATTCGCGAGAGCGCACAGTGTACCATTCGTATAACCATCTTCTGTAGACCTTATTTTTTTAGACTGTGATCGATGAAGTTTAGTTGTATTTATTGCTTTTTATGTGTGTTTTTCGAGACGATGATAAAGTATGTACAATTTTAAACTTAAAAAACTGTTTGGAAAAATTATCATATTTATTTTAGATCTTAAAGAAGTCAAAACCAAAAAACATAAAAAACAAAAAAACTGTACCACCAACCCATCGAATACATGCTTCCCCAACGAGCGCTAGCTAGCATGTTCGAATAATGTACGGCTGTTGTTGTTGCCGCTACGGGTGAAAAGTAGATGTGAGTTATCCGTATTATTTAGTTACTGTATTCGATAGGATGTAAATATAATGTAGATTTTTTCATCCGATTTAATTTCTATTATATTCATATTCAAATTCGCATAAAAATATAGATGTGAATATGGTACGGACTTTTACTATGTTATTTTTATCCGAACTATCCATATTCATATTTGACGAAACAATATGCATATTTTATTACAATACAACTAATTAGTTGGATAAGTTTTTTTAATTGAATGTTTCTTTAGGTGAAGTAAATGAATTAGAATGATTAAGCATGATTGTACGAGGATAAAATATCATCAATGTCTCCATACTATATAAGTTATGATAATATTTAAATCTGATCGAATTGAGTACATATTCGATTTGAATTTGTATCCGATATTTGTCCGGTCCGTATTCGCATCCAATATTTGTTCGATTCATATTCGAATCTGTGAAAAATAAGGATACGAATATGATTTAAGTACTATCTTATTCGTATTCGATACATTTTTACCCCTAGTTGCCGCACTAGCAGCTCATCAAGCTACCGAAATGGGTGTGCTTATTTCAGCTTAACCTTAAAGCATTTAGCTTCTAGCTTTGTAGTTTCATCTTTTTCTGATTTTTTGGTTTTTTAGGAATTTTTTTCTTTTTTTCCTTTGCATTGTTCGTGATGACGTAACATGTTTTTTTTCTTTTTTCATTTTTAAATTTATTTATACTGAAAAAGCTCATATCAGCTACAGTAACAACACAAACCTGAAATACTGGAAACAGTGCGAAACACTAAAAAAAGCCCACTGCAAAAGCTCAGTTGAGCGGGTATTTATGTGGCAGTAAGCTCTCTCTCCTCTCTTCGCACTACAGTCCTATCCTAAGCAGCGTTAGCTCATCTAAATCTCCCTCTCCCATCTCTGTCCTTCGGCCCAAGAGTTAGGAGACCTGTTTTCACAGAGAGATCATGGCAGAGAAGGTAACAGCGCCCTCCCCCTCACACAACACACAATCACAAACACAAATTTGTAAGGGTTTCAAGATTTATGAGTTACTAATATTCTTGTACTGCATGACAATCTCTTTCAATTAACTAGCAAGATGTTTGTGCTTTGCAACGGATCTCATGTAAGTGATATGACAAATTTTGAACTCACAATATCGTGATCGTGGGTGTGTGCATGGGTTAGGGTAGTTATGCTATCATGTGGGGTGGAAGGGTTGTTGGAGGGAGTAAGATGAGGAACAAACTCTTCTTTTATATTAGTAAAGATGACTCTCTCACATATATAAGTTTTAGTTGCATTGGAAGCTAGCCTTATGATTGAGTTGCTTTGTTGATCCATCTCTTCAAAAGACTCTCTCACGCACACATAATTTACAAGGTTTGCAAGTTTTCTGATCGTGTTGCATGATCTTTCTCTTTAAAAGAACTGTCTATTAGGCAAATCTTTTTTTAAAAAAAATTGGCAAATCAGTTTTTTTAGCAAATCTTTAAGCGAATCGTGAAATCATTTGTGTGATCGTTTTCAGAATTTGCAAGAAAAAATGGGGACAGCAAAGAATTTGCAAGTTTTCTCTTTTGGAAGATCAGTTTTGTGGGGTGCAAGAATAATTAGTATCAATCGACTTTGGAGTAGGTATGAATCTGTTCAGAACGAGTGCCAGCTTGAAGCTGTTCAAAGTTTTTGATTTTTTTTTCCTAGGCATGCGGGAGATGTGTGGTGTAGTTGGTGATGGACCTTTTTGCTTTCAGAATTTTTTTTAGAACACGCAAAAGGAATGCACGCCTTTGTATTAAGAAGGCAAAAACAATTGAGTGTGGATCACTTACAGACCAAAGGAAGAAAAACAACATACGAGGTAGGAAAAACAGAAAGGGACTAGCCCAACACACATATCTGACCACGGACAACTAGAGGGGAGCCGCAAAAACACGCCGCGAAAGTGCAGGCGATAAAACGAACAAGTTGAAGTTCTCTAAGACAAAAACTGCGACCCACGCCTGCTCGGCACCAACAAGATGCTTCATCAAGGATCGTGGTCAACATAGCGGTGATGTTCCTTTCATCGGCATCAAAGATTCGAGCGTTTCGTTCTTCCAGATCATCTAAGAGAAGAAGGACTAGAGAATCAAATCCTTTTCTGTGGGTTTTTGGAAGACTCTTTCAGAATTAAGAAGCGCGCAAAAATATAAGTATTTTGTTAAACATCATTCGGATGTTTTTTCCCTAACTATCATATAGATTTAGAACTGTTAGATTAGAGATTTAATGGTCATGAATTCTCCCTCTCCCCCTTGAATTCTGCCCCTCCCCCTTGAAAAAAATCTCTCCCTTAAAAAACAAGAGGCCCTTTGATTTCTAATCCAAGAGTTACAAATTTAGATGATAGTTAGGAAGAAAAATATCCGGGTAATGCCTAGACACTCCTTACAATCTTTATATGTTTTTTGACATGCGTCTCTCATTGCTTAATTTGTTACACAAACCGTGTGAAAATTCAAAAAAAATTAACGCGAGTATTCTGAAACGTCACTTTTTTTAACTGAAGGAGTGGTAGGGGTACTAGACACTATTTTTTTATTAGAGTTTTTACCGTCCTTAAGATACTAAGAGATATTAAGAATTTATATGTAATGTGATTTACCTATGATAACTTTTCAAAAATGGTAAAAACTCTCCTTTATGGTATCTCCGGTCACCGATTTTGTTTTTGTATCAGTTTGAGATGCGAAAACTTTTAGCACGTTCACTAATGCCGCTGTCAACACAGAGCACCGAGAGCACCACGCTGATCGTAAAGGTTGACCTTGATTGCCCGCGGTGTTACAAACAGATCTCCAATGTCCTTTGCAAGCTCCAAGGTAAAAAGAAAAAGAAAACTCGGCGCACATCTCAATTTGTCCAGTCCAATATACGCCTGCAAATTGTAACTGTTTCCCTCCATGATTTCTTCCAGCTACTGCCGACCAAGGGGGAATCAGGACGGTCTCCTACGACGGCAAGAAACAGACGATCTCCATATCCGGACCTTTCGACCCGATTCTGCTAGGCGGCAAGCTCAGAAGCATGGCAGGCACGGCGATCAAGGACATCCAGATCAAGCCGCCGACGCCGCCGACGCCGAAGCCATGTACATTTAACTGGGACATTATGCATCTGGAACTGAAAGTGGCGGATCTCCAGAGAAAACAAAAGATTTGTGTAGATAAGAACTGGGACATCGATCAAATGAAACCGAGAGTGGCGGATCTCGAGAGACAGCAGCGGATGCAACTGAAATGGGATATGGCGAAGCTCAAGGAACAGGAGCAGATCTGTGCACGCCAGACAGGGCACGTCGGAAGGTCATGCCATTGCCAGCCGATCGTGCATATCCCGCCGTGCTACTCAGGGCGGTACGACGGGTGCAGCTGCGACAGGGTGCACGGCGGCGCCGTCCAGCCCATGCTGGTGGGGTGCCACGATGGCGCCCCTTACTGTGGCGGCTACAGGGGCTGCCAGTTCGTCAGCGAGGACGACTCATCGGCTGGCTGCAGCGTCATGTGATTCTGCCCTGTTTCTCTCTGGAGTTCAGTATTACATGTCTACACGTCCATTGGCAACTCCTGCTCAGGTAGAATGGAATGGGCATGAATATTTTAAATAATCCAGAGATATGAAAATTTAAAAATTAGTGTGTAGTATAAATAACAGGGGCACCATGATGCCCAAACTCTATGATTGAGACTTTCCATCTATAATTAAGACTTTCCATCCATGATTGAATCAGCATGCTAAACCAATGACTTCCTTTCCAAATTGATGCCTTTTTGAATTAATGAATGTTAACGGGTTTGCCTGATATATTACACTTGCACATATCTAAAAGCAATCCGAAGGCAGAGAGGCTTGGTGCCTAGACACCATGGTGCCCCATTTCAATGTTAACAGAGAGTATGTGCGTGTAGTATATGTTAAGGATATAAGGGTATTAGTGGTATTTCCTATTGTCCTAAGGTTTCGGGTTGTATCCTTAGGTCTTGTACTATATATTGCCCCTTTGGGCTGCGAAATACAATCATTGTCCATCAATCAAACATGGTATCAGAGTCAAGGTTGGGTTAGGGTTTACCGCCGCCACCGACCGCTATTGCCTCCACGAGGATCAATCACTATTCCCGGGGCCGGCTGTCGTCACACACCATTGCTACCCGCGTGCCCGTCGCCCAAGCCCGCGCCACCTCTAGCCTCCCCGACATCGTCCAACGTTTTCGGCTTTGCCCCACCACCAGGCCACCGCTCACTCACCCGCGCCGTCGCTAGACCACCGTGCTCGCACTCGCATCCGCCGCCTCTAGCTCCGGATCCGGTGTTGCCCCATCCAGATTCGATCTGCTTTATGCCGGATCCAGTCGGGCGCCTCCGCTTCATTGAGGACATCCATCCTTCGCTGCATCGAGGACCTCAAGGTCACCGCCCAGCAGCTCATCACCATCGGCTCGTGCGCGTCGCGCTCGGCGACATGGCGGCCTTCCTCGCCACGGTAACATATTGCTAGATGCCATCGTGGGGGCGGCCGAGCTGGGGCAGTCATGGACGGCCTGGATCCAACCGTCTCTAGCTCATCCCACCCAATTCAGCTTCAACTCCCCTGATGGCTGGATGTTCTCCGCTTCACCCCGCTCTTCCGTTACCTCGGCCGGCTACTCTCGCACAAGACTTTGGCTTCGCTTGGACTGAGCAACAAACTTCTGGACAAGGGGATGAGCTATTATGTTACTAGTGTGGCTGGTGGTTGAGTCAATTATGAAACGGTGGAGGCTTTTATCCAGTGTGTCGTTCTGGAGCAATAAAAGTGGGGAACAAAGCAATCAAAGAGGTGTCTCCTCTGTGCTAGCTACCGGCTGGCATTACTATGCCCTCTGGTCTGTCTTCTTGTAGGCTGCTACTGCATCTACATGTGTATGTGTTGCTAGCTGCTTGGTATGTGGGGTTGTCATGTGTTAGCATATGCAGGTCGCCGCTTGTTGCTAGCTTTTTGCTTTTCCTTTATTTCCTAGTTTTTAGAGTTTAGTCTTCTATTGTGTTCATCCAAGTATGTAGTCTCCTTCTTTCAGTCGTCCAAGCCGTGCGTGTCCACAAAGTATGTGTCAGTCAATTGGCTGATTTGTTAGCCATGGTCCATCCTCTCTTTCTTTTCGCATGGCTACAATCATCGCTCTTCTCTCTGAGCCACTGCAGATTGTAGAAGTTTTAAGGTCACCGCTTCTCTTTGAGTCGTCACCCCAAGTTTTTATGGCTGTCGTGCTTTCCTTCCATGCCGTTGTTGTAGGATCAAGGATAACCGACTAAAGGGGGTGAATAGGAGGTTATAAAAATTCTTGCCTTCTAAAATAATTACCACAATATTTAATGTAGCAAGATCTTAGAGCAATTCAAACCTACGCAATACTAATATGTCTAAGACACCAGAAGTACACATCTCTACAAATATATCTCTAGCACAAATAAATATGACAATCACAAAGATCATGATATGCTAGAAATACAAGCGCGAAGAGAAGAGTCAAGAGAAAACCAATTGACACACGATGTTTTACCGTGGTGTTCAGAAACTTGCCGGTTCCCCTAATCCACGTTGAGAAAAGTCCAAGCGACTTGGACCGGCTCTACGAATTAAGCCTCAACTCCTCAATCCTCTAGTGGTTGTCCCTTCTCCGCTTCGGAGATGGTGGACACCAAACCACTCATAATTTGGCATCATGCCTCTTCACAATTTTCTTGAAGAGGTCACATCGCAATCTCCCGCCGAGCCATCTAGGTGCCGGTAAGCACCAAAAGTAAAAAACCACAACTTCGCTTGACGGCTATCAAGTGCCAAGGATCAATCTAGAGATGAAATGCACTTGATTTGGCTCAACTAGCTCAAATGAATATATAATGCGAAATAGAGGCGTGGAGTGAATGCTCAGTGCTCAAGGATGTTCAATGGAGTCTCTAACATATGTCCTTGAATAGGTGGGGGAGTATTTACATCCCCACCAACCAAATATAGCTGTTGCACAAAATAATTCTGAAAAATCAGGACGAGTGGAAGTATCATTGTGTATTTTACAGAACTTTTGCACCTTTACTGTAGCAACGGTAATGACTATCTCAGATCATCAGAACTAGTTGTTGAATATTGGTGCGGTACTACTACCATTGAAATCATGGTAGTTCCAATTTATCGGCAGTTCCGAAGTTTTGGCGCGATACTTTCAATTTCCACAAAATCAAGTTTTTCAATGGTTGCTCTATGTGAAAAATGTACCTCCCAAATTTACGGAGCTTCCAGATTTTGGAAGTTCTATCCAAGCAGAAGTTCTGGTGTTCAAATTTTGGTACTTCCGATTTCCAGGAGACAAGTGTTTTCAGCGAGTGCTTTCTAGAAAAAAATGTGATGCCCAAAATTCGGAAACTTCTGTTTAGCGGAAGTACTGCTGTGTACATGCTAGTACTTCTAATTATCCTGATAGTGTACAATTTGGTTTTCAATTTTAGTTTTAAGTGCATGCATGATCCTAAATTGTCCAAATGACACAAGAATATGCTATCAAGTTACTAGCCATAATCCCTCTTAATAGTACGTCATTTAACCTATAGTCCGGTCTTCCAACCTTTCTCCTAAGACCGGCAAAAACAAAATGGGATCATAGACTTCTTGTACCTTTGTCTTGAACCACATTGACCTTCATGTTTACCCTTTGCATGCATCTCATATTTGTCATCGGGATTAAATCATTCAAACACTCAATTCACATGTTAGTCCCATATTCACATAATGTCATTAATTACCAAAACCAATTTTAGGGGCCTAGATACTTTTAATCTCCCTTTTTGGTAATTGATGACAACACAAGTATTATGTGAGAAGAATAAAGTTTTAAATATATCACTTATTTGAAAAATGAGTTGTATATTTTTTTTATGACTTTGAATAATAACTAATTTTTGCAATGAGCTCAATTTAGTTTAGGAAATCAATTGCTCTTAAAGCCAATGGAAGGAAAGCTCCCCCTAAATATGTGCCATATAAAGGAGAGTGAAATTTTCAAGCATGTGCTAAGAATTTTGAGAAATTTTGGCGAAGTTTCCTTTGTTTGTTGAACTTGAGGGAATAGATAATTGCAATGAAATAGTTTAAATAACAAATGAACACAAGATCCAATATTGTGAGATGACCACAACTTATAGTTCAACATACCATAACCATTCATCTACCTATGTCCACTATTACATAAAGCATTAAGATGACGTGCCCAAGTTCAATACATCACAAAAACATACACACACACACATTAGCTAAGATAGATAGCCTTGGCTAGTCTGGGTTTCTCCCTTTTGCTTTGCTTGCCCTTTCTTGTCTTCTCCACCTATTTTCTCCCCCTTTGGTATCAAGGTACCAAAAATGGCTACTCATAGATAGTCTTGGCGTCCGTAGTGAACTGGAGAGGGAGAGCGTGTAACTGCGCACTCAAGGGAGGACATTCGGTCCCCAAGAGTGGAAACTGTGGCAGTCAGGAAAGAGATCTGTCCCTCTATCCTAAGGACAGTAGAGTAAACCTGTGAGAGAGTCACTGCAACTTCTTGTCCTTGTTGCTGTGTTGCAGCTTCTTTTGGTTGAGCTCTGGGACGTGGAGGTGCAGGAATGGGAGAATCTGCTCAAGGCTTGTTGGCCTTATGGACTGACCCTAGGCCACCTCGGTATCCGGTCTTCCTAATGATCAAAGCCATAATGTAGGGGGTATAGTTGATCCTTTTGAATTTGCCATTTTTGGTAGAAGCTATCTCCCTTATGATATAGTCGACCACACCAAATTTTTGGCCTTTCATAACATAGTCAACTAGATTCCATGCATAGGCTTGAATATCACCATAATTTCCACTTTTGGGAAGAATTGTGTGGTTGATAATTCTATTAACAAGACTTGGAATGGGGAGGAGGCCGAGTAACTTGCCTGGCACAAACGTGACATCCTAATCATAGTATTCTAGGCATGTGGCAAGCTGAAGAGCAGGCTTATCACACACCTTTTCATGGGCACTGGACTCTGTATGAAGAGCTAGCTCAAACTCATGTTTGTTGCTATCCAAGGGTTGATGTCCAGTCATCCAAGATATGTGCTCAAAGTTTGGAGAAATGTACAGTGTAGCATAGAACTTCCTTATGATATCATCATTATAAGCAGACTTCAGTGTTGCAAGGTGATGAGTGCCAGCTCGTGGAAAGAGATGAAGTGTACCCTCATACTTGTTAATCTGAGACAAGTGATCCCAATCCACATACTTATGGTTAGCAAATAACCTGGATGGACCATATAACTGCTCATATACTTGCTCTCAAAATTTTGTGTGGAACCTGGGATTTTGGGAGTTCATGGAGAGCACAAACTGATTTCTATGCCTCAGAATGGCGTAATCATCATTGGAGATGGTCCTAAGGTCCATTTGTGGCTCCTCTTGCTTTGACATTTCTTCATCTGATTCTTCATAAGTTGAGCTTTCTTCCTAAGCTAACTCGGTCTCAGACTTAGAGGCTATTGCCTTGCCTCTGTCCTCTCTTTCCTTCTATACTGATTCTGGGGTTTCTTGCATTAGATGAGTTGGATTTGCCCTAGAGGATGATTGTCTTGAGAGCAAAGGGGTGGAGCTCCCTACATACACCCTCTGACCAGTGTTCTTTGTCTTTGTCATCTTCAAATACGTAGAAACGATGACAAGGATATGGTAGGGATCAAACAAATTAGGTACTAAACAAAATGGAATGACATTCTCTTTTATTAGAAGAATTGGAACTACCGACGTTCAAGCTACGGTAGTACCGAAATGCGGAAGTACCGTGCTCATCGAGTGGTAGTTTCGACTTTCCTGACAGTTTTTAGGGCAAGCAGTGTATGAATCTTTTGGTGTTTTTCTTGGATTGAATCTATGGAATAGATGTGCAAACATAATTAAACACCAACTATACTAGTTTGCCCAAGAAAAACATGGCTAGAACATTCGCATTAAGAATCAAAACCTAGATTAGCCCTAGGGTTCTTGGAACACAATAAAGGGGGATTTTGATCTTATTTACCTTGAGGATCGGACGAGTTGAACCCTTGAAAGCCTAGAAATCAATGGAGAGTGAAGAAATCCCGGAGAGATTCAAAGATTTGGAGAGGGGATTTTGGGTTTCTTTGAGAGGAAGAGAGGTACGGTCACTAGCAGAAAAAGAGTCAGAAGGTCCAGTCGGTGAGAGAGAGAAGAGCCAAAGAGAAGAGCCAATGATTAGGACCTGGCAATTAATGTGCAAGTTCACCCGAAAATGGTAGTTCCACAATTTACATGCTGGAAGTTCCGAAAAAATGGAAGTACCACATATTTAACGCTGATAGTTCCGATTTTTCTGGAACTTTTCAAAAACTAGATTTTGGTTTGAGGAAACATGCAAATGATTCCTAGTTTTGTACTTAAATAAAGATCATTATGCATCAATGGGACTAAAGGGAAGCTAAGAATATAGCTTTATAAAAATAAAATCTTTTAGCAAAAAGATTTGAAAACACACTTCAAAAATACCTCAAACAACACCAAATCATCATCAAAGCATGAGGCAAGAGTTCAAGCAATATTTGAGTAGTCTATGACATTTAGTTCATTTCTCAACTTACAAAAATGGCTATCATCTAATGGTTTGGTGAGAATATCCGCTAATTTATCATCAGTTCAGATGTGGTTAATTATGATATCTCCCTTACTCACATGATCTCTCAAGAAATGATGGTGTATATCTATATGCTTGGTTCTTGAGTATTGGACTAGTTTATTTGCTATTTTCACCGTAATATCATTATCAAACAAAAGAGGTATTCTGTCAAATTTAATTCCATAATCCATTAAAGTTTGCCTTATCCATAACAATTGAGCACAACAACTACTTATGAAAACATATACGACTTCAGCGGTGGAGAGGGCTACGGAATTTTGTTGTTTGGAAGACCAAGACACTAAAGATTTTTCTAGCAATTGACAACTACCCGATGTGCTTTTTCTATCCACTTTGCAACTCGTATAATTAGAGTCGGAATATCGAATCAAATCAAATTTAACATCTTTAGGATACCATAAGCCTATGCTTGAGGATTGTTTTAAATATCTTAGAATCCTTTTAACCACTGTTAAATGGCACTCTTTTGGAGATGCTTGAAACTGTGCACGCATGCAAACACTAAACATAATATCGGGCCTAGATGTGGTAAGATAAAGTAAACTACTAATCAACCTAGATGCGGTAAGATAAAGTAAACTACCAATCATGGATTTATAAAGTGTTAAATCTACCGGTTTACCTCCTTCATTGAACTCAAGATGCTCATTGGTCGCCATGGGGGTCTTGATGGATTTTGCATCTTCTATGCCAAACTTCTTGAATAGGTTCCTCACGTACTTTGTTTGAATTATAAAAGTTCCATCCTTATATTGCTTGATTTAAAGTCCAAAGAAATAGCTCAACTCTCCAATCATGGACATTTCAAATTCCCTAAACATCATATCTCTAAATTCATTGCAAAAATCTTGATTAGTAGAACCAAATATAATATCATTAATACAAATTTGATATAGAAAGAAATCATCATCAATAATTTTTGTAAACAAATTTGTATCAACATTCCTAATTTTGAATCATTTAGAAAGTAAAAAATCTCGAAGGTGCTCACAACATGCTCTAGAAGCTTGTTTTAAACCATATAGCATCTTGGAGAGTTTGTACACATGATTAGGCTTTTTAGGATCTTCAAAACTGGGGGGGGGGGGTTGCTCAACATAAACAAGTTCCGATATTTTTCCATTTAAGAAGGCACTTTTAACATCTATTTGAAACAATTAGATATCAAAACTTTATGCAAAGGTAAGTGAAAGACGAATATACTCAAGTCTAGCTACGGGTGTAAAAGTTTTATCATCATATAAACTCTCAACTTGAGTATAGCCTTATGCAACTAACATTACCTTGTTTTTTTACCACAACCCCGTTTTCATCTTATTTATTTTCTCTACTAGTGTCCAAACATCATTGCGGGTGAAGTTGTTAAGTTCTTCATGCATTGTATTCACTCAATCTGGATCTTCTAAGGCATCATCTACAACCTTTGGTTGAAGAGAAGACACAAACAAGTAATGTTCACAAAATGAAGCTACTCTAGAACGAGTTTGAACATCCTTACTGACATCACCCAAATTTGATCTATTAGATAATCTTTGGCAATTGCATTGTAGATCTTCGATGGTAGAGATTGTTCTTCCTTTTCTTCTACATTTATTGCTTGAATGTTGTTTGTTGTGGAAGATGTTGGAACTTCAACTTGCTTTGATGAAGGAAATATATTTAGATCCTCTTTTGGATTGATGTCCCCAATTTGCATGTTCTCCATTGCTCGCCTAAATCCTTCATTACATACATCATCCAAATTTTCTTGCTCATCTTGAGAGGCATTAGTTTCATCAAATTGAACATTTCAATTAATGTTTGATTTTTTTCTTTCTACAACTCCATTTTGCTCCGGAGTGAAGGTAGTGGAAAGTTCATACTTTATTTCAAGTTCATCACAAAAATCTTCAATTTTAGTGTTGTTGAACTCAGAGCCATTATCACTATGGATTTTTTTATTTTGAAATCAAATTCAGTTTGGGCCCTTTTTGAATAACTTTTGAAAAAAAAACTGGAGGCTTCGGCTTTGTCATGGAGGAAGAATACCTATGTATACCTACAGTAATCATCCATAATGACTAAATAATAGCTATTTTCTCCCATGCTCTTATAGGTTATTGGCCCAAACAAATCCACATGTAAGAGCTCCAATGGCTTAGAAGTTGACATTACACTTTTGGAAGGATGAGAGCTCGCAACTTGCTTCCCGGCATGACAAGCACTACACAATCTATTTTTCTCAAACTTCATATCTTTCAAGCCAACTACTAAGTCCTGTTTGAAAAACTTTTTAAGTTGGATCATACCCACATGACCTAGCCTTCTATGTCATAACTAACCCAAAGAAGTTTTTGTCATTAAACAAATTTTTAAACAAGAATCACTCGACAAGAAAATCGACCAAATAAAGATTTCCAAATATAAAACCTTTAAAAATAAGTTCATTTTCAGTTTCTTTTGAAATGGCTACTTCTTCTTTAGAAAACGTGCAAAGTAAGCCTAGATCACACAATTGAGCAACCAATAGTAAATTAAAATTTAATGTTTCTACAAGAGATATATTTCAAATTGAAAGGTCATTTGAGATAGCTATTTTTACCCAAATCAAAAACCTTTCCTTTGCTATTGTCTTGTCTCCAAATATGATCTTCTCATTGCTTCCATTCTCAAATGTGGTGAACATCTTTTGGTTTCCAGTCATGTGTTGAGTGCAACTACTATCAAGCATCCAATGCCTTCCACCGGTCTTGTAGTTCACACACAAAAGAAAATCAAACCGTTTTAGGTACTCAAACTTGTATGGGTCCTTGGAAGTTAGTAACCAAAGCCTTTAGGCACCCAAATAGCATTCTTTTTAGCACCTAAAACTGAAGTGCCATCAAATCTAGCAATAACACCACATTCCTTAGATTTCTTAAGCATATAACAAGAATTATATAGTTCAATGGATTAAGTCTTACCACTAGGTGTGGAGTGAATGCTCAATGCTCAAGGATGTTCAATGGAGTCTCTAACATCTGCTCTTAAGCACGTGGGGGAGTATTATACCCCACCAACCAAATATAGCTGTTGCATAAAACAATCCTAAAAAATCAGGATGAGCGGAAATACCGCTGTGCAATTTGTGGAACTTTCGCACCTTTACTATAGCAACAGTAACGATTATCTCAGACATTAGAACTAGCCATTGAATGTTGGTGCGGTACTACCGCCGCTGAAATCACGTTAGTTCCAAAGTTTTGGTATAGTACTTCCAATTTTCATGAGATCAAGTTTTTCAAGGGTTGCTCTCTGGAAAAAATGTACTGTTCAAATTTTCGGAGCTTCTGGATTTTGAAAGTTCCGTCCTAGCGGAAGTTCCGCCATTCAAATTTTGGTACTTCCAATTTCCAGGAGACGAAGTGTTTTCAGCGGGTGCTCTATGGAAAAATGTACCGCCCAAAATTCCAAAACTTCTATTTAGCGGAAGTACTGTTGTGTACATGCCAGTACTTCTCATTATTCTGACAGTGCACAATTTGGCTTTCAATTTTAGTTTTGAGTGCATGCATGATCCTAAATTGATCCCCTGGCACAAGAACATGCTATCAAGTTAGTAACCATGACCCTTCTTAATAGTACGACATTTAACCTATAATCCAATCTTCCAACCTTTTCCTAAGACCGGCAAAAACAAAATGGGATACTAGACTATTTGTACCTTTGTCTTGAACCACATTGACCTTCATGTTGACCCTTTGCATGCATCTCACATTTGTCATCAGGATTAAATCATTCAAACACTCAATACACATGTTAGTCCTATATTCACAAAATATCATTAATTACCAAAACCAATTTTAGGGTCCTAGATGCTTTCAGCCGCCATCTCAGACTTCACTCTACACCACCATGCTTTATGGACAGCTGCACGACCTTGGAGGAGATTTTTTTGTTCACGACACAATTCTTCAAGAACTACATGCTACGATGACATCTTCAAGATTCGGATTTTGGATTTCCCTATTTTAGTATCAACCCTCTCAAATGCAATGCTATTGTATACGCCTTGCATTTGAGGGGTGTTAATGATATAAGAAAATTAGTGGTATTTCCTATTATCCTATGGTTTATGGTTGTGTCCTTGGGTCTTGTACTATATTGCCCCTTTGGGCTGTGCAATATAATCATCGATCCATCTATCTAATAGTATATAAGACCATCTAGATGATATGTATATTTTTTCAAAGGTGGTATGTGTTGTTTTGCAATTTTATCATGTGGTTGGTATTAGAGTAACTTAGAATTAGTATATGATTATACCTAAAGTGATAAATGAGTACGTTAAGTTTGTTTAGATAGTATATCATAGGTAGAAATAACTATACGTGGGAGTAGAATGTATTTTTCCTATATATATAATAAATAATAGAATTACTAATCAGTGGCTACGTGTAGAATAAATGTGTGCCCCTAATCGACCCAACTAGCCAACCACTCTACCATCCTATCCTATGGATAGTAGCATTTGTTAATTATGGTAAAGTTACCATCATATGTACATCAAGTTATCATTTGTAATTTATGAAGTTACTTACAGTTATCATCCATAATTCATGAAGCTACTGCCGTGCGTGAGTGAAGTTACTGCCATCATGCATGCATTGAGTGGAGAGAGAAACATGCATATCAATAGCAAATCACTCACATGAAAAGTTACTGCCGTGTGTGAATGAAGTTACGGTCAAACACATGTAGAGTTACTGCCTATTGTAACACTATAAAATTGACAGTAACTTTACATGTATGTGACAGTAACTTCACTCATACACTAGTAACTTTATATGACACGAACTTCACAATGGTGAAACATATTCAACATGAATCTTGATTTGTTAAGCTCATAATTTTGGACACAATGGTGTAAACGGATCACAGATCGAACTTTCGATGAAAGAGTTATTTTATTTTAGTTTGTAAACAAGATAAAAAATCACATGTTCAGTGTACTTATTCCCTTCTCTCTCCTGCTGCAAGCATGCATGTGTCATGAAGTTACTATCTTATGCACAAAAAGTTATCATTTATAATTCACAAAGTTACTTACAGTTCTCACGTGATAACTTTCACATTACAATGCTACAAAAAGTTACTATCTCCTAAACATAAAGTTATCATCAGTAATTTATCAAGTTACTTAAATTTGCAATGTTACTATCTCATGCATTAACCAAGATATGCACAACCGCATTAGGAATCTAGCAAGCGACCCGCGCGTAGCATGCAAGCATGCGCTCGTTAGCGCAGTCGTAATAAATAATAATTACCTAAGACACCATGGTGTCAGAGCACCATGATCTAAAATAGATACTTTTCCTATGCATCGTGTGCGAAAAAATTTAGAATTTTTTATGTCAAGTTTAACTAGTTCAGACAAGTTTCAACTGAAATTTAAATTGTAGTTGCCTTTTTCGATGATAGTTTGATTATAGGTATGTGTTGATTATAAATATAAATCAGCAAAATATGTGATATAAATTCATTAAAAAATCTTTCAATTCGAGTATATTTTTCAAAGGTAGGTGTTTCATTTGAATTTTTATAGATGGGTATATAACCTAAAATTGATATTTTCAAAAAATATCAAAATTTGTGTTGAATTTGTGCATTTGAAATTATAGTGTCCTGGCACTATGGTGTTAGGGCATCATAATTTAAAATAGGTATTTCCTCATGTATTGCAAAAAAATTTGAAATTTTCTGGATGTCAAGTTTAACTAGTTTACTAACTAGTTCAAACAAGTTTGAACTGAAATTCGAACTGAAATTTTTTTGGACATCGAGTTTAACTAGTTTACTTACTAGAAAACATATGAAACATTTAGATGTGAAGGAGTATATGACTTGGCTCTGCACAGCCTTGTAATATGTTCTGATTGGGCTTACAATTCACACAATGTAGGCCTTATTGCACCATATAAATTAGCATAGCTAGAGGAATCATGTGCTATTCTGTATTTCTGCGTGGTGCTGAAGAGCAGAGCCAAGTGCTTCATGCACAGCATGATTCACGAGCTTGCAGTCGCAGTCGATTGATGACGTTGGTGTTCGATTCTGAAGATCTCATGACGCCGGGATGAAGGAAAAAGCCTTGCACATCTATGATATGCTTAACAAGCATCTCTTAGTAGCTTCTCCTGAACTGCTCTCTGCAGGACTGGATGTATGAAGTATTTCACAACACGCCATCATATATGTAAACACGAGGATTAGGTTGGCACTTGGCACAAATGTGTCTCAAAGAATAAAAAGAATTTCAGCATGTTAGAAACAGCCGGTTACAGTTTTTGAGTAATAATTTAGTAAAAAGGAAGTTGTCGTGCACCACGCCAGTCTCAACAACAGATGGAACATGGCATCTCGGCCTGCTCCATCCAACTGAGGCGAAAACTAAAGACTCCTGGTAATTGAAAACCCTAGTGCCAAGTGCCAGCATCTATTCCGGACATGTGCCATTTGTAAAACAAAATTACAAGTGGCCTACTAACAAAAGTGCCTTTGCATTTTTTTACATGCATGCTGGCATTGTAAACATCCACTCAATCGATTCTCCCTCTTTTCTTTTCTGAAAAAGGTTACATGACAAGGCACATAACTGTAAGTTGGTGGCAGCTTCTAATCATAAGTTAAGCACATAAAGTAGTTTGGAATTCCCAGTTCTTTTCAGTTTATGGCTTATAACTTATAGTTTTCCCCGAACAAACAAACGAGACTATTTCTCTGTCGCCGTTTGGAAGCGACTTATTAGGATAGCATGACCTCAGGACCCACCGATTCAGACCAAAGTTAACAGCTTAACATGTGGGCCCCACATCCCCAACCCCCTTCGTCCCCTCTCCACTTTCATAGGGTGAGACGAAACCTTCCTCTTGAAGCATCCCCATCTTGAGATTTCTCTTCCCGCTCCTCTCTCTCTCTCTCTCTCTCTCTCTCTCTCTCTCTCTCTCTCTCGCCGCCTCACTTCTCCACTCCATGAACCTTAGTGATGGAGCCATCACCGGAGGGCGACCCACCATCGGCCACGCAATGCCTCCACGTCAATGCCGCACCACAGGGTGGCGCCTCGGCGCGCTGCCCCGTAAGTTCATCTTAGAATCCCTCATTTATCTCGAACCCTAGTTTCTACGTCTGTGCGATTTTAAGGCGATCAGTCACCAATTTCATGTGTTCATGGTGCCGTTGTCTTCCTCGTTGTGGTGTTAGGGTTAGCGCGTGATGGGGGTGGCGTTAAGGTTCGAACATGGCATGGCGTTAGGGTCCAAATTATGCCTACGCTTGATGCTTTCAACGTGTTTCGTGTGGTTCGGGGGTTTGTGTTGCCTTGGGGTGGTGGAGCTATTGAATTTGTTGTTCTTGGTACTGTGGTGTTAGGATTTCTACTGGGATTAGTTGAAAGGGTGGCATTTTCTGTTGGATAATGGGCTTGGTCCATTTAATTAGCAATTAATCAAATGAAATCCTAGGCCCACTATTAATGCTAGGTGTAAAAACTGTTTAGTCCCATATGGAGAATTGAATGGGAGTTACACCACTTTAAAAGGTGGAACGTGGTAACCCCCTGGTGGAATTGGAGAGAGCCAATACACGCGCGCGCTCGCTCGCTCGCTTGCCTCGCCACGCCGAGCCGAGCCGAGCCGAGCCGTGCCGTGCCGTGCGTGTGCGTGTGCGTGTGCGTGCGGTGCGCGCAGGCGTGTCGGGTGCGGGCGCGTTTTTCTTTATCTATTCGAAAATCGAGACGCACTGACTCCTGGCAGGTAACGGTGCAGTACTAGTGTATTATGGCTGCGGTTACTTTTGAGTAATGGATGCAGTTACTAGTGACTAATGGCTGTAGTTACTCTGGCCTCTCATTTTTGCTGTTACAAAAGCCACGAGTGGATATGTGTTCACACTTGGAGGTGGTGTTGTTTCCTGGAAGTCTTGCAAGCAGACCATCTTAACGAGGTCAACCATGGAAGCAGAACTCACAGCATTAGATACCGCTACTGTTGAGGCTGAGTGGCTTCGTGAACTCCTGATGGATTTGCCGGTGGTTGAAAAACCGATACCGGCTATCCTGATGAACTGTGATAATCAAACTGTAATTATCAAGGTGAACAGTTCTAAGGACAACAGAAGTCATCTAGGCATGTTAAGAGGCGGTTGAAGTCTGTCAGAAAGCTGAAAAACTCCGGAGTGATAGCGCTGGA
>CM029642.1:20244216-20299216 GCA_017311315.1 Dendrocalamus latiflorus | reverse complement strand
AACCTATCATGACATCCTCTTTCAGATTATAAGCCATGCTAATGATTTGCCCAGGCTAGGGCAGGAAGTGGAGAGGGCAAGAACAATCTTCACAGCATTAGAGAACGCAGTTGCTGATACTCTAACTCCAAAAGTAGAAGATGAAGCATATGAAGCCCAGAAGATTAAAATCTGGGAATCTCTTTTTTGGACTTTTGTAATAAATTTTACTTGAATTTGTCTTTTGTAAAAGTGACTGATCACACTTATCTGTTCCAGCTCAGTAGCTTTTGTAGTTCATATGACAAAGGTCAAAACACAGACAGTTGTAAATAAAATCCGTTTGTGATATTTCATAAACGATTCTAATTAAAAGCTGTCTGTGATAATGGACAAAACACAGACAGTTGTAAATAAAAACTATCTATGACACTTTATAGATGGTTGTAATTAAAAATCGTCTGTAATAATGGGAGATATCACAAATGGCTTTTAATTAGAACCGTTTATGATAGTTTCAGAGACAGTTTTCACCTTGAATCGCCTGTAATAATTAAAGTATAGATGGTTTCATATGAATCGTCTATGATGAGATGTCTAATTTAGTTTGTTTATAGTAGTGTACACATTAATCTGAGCGTGTGCTAGGATATATGCCTGCAGCTTCTTGCAGAGTACGCCAGCCCTTTAAAGCTACACCAACTTTTTTTTAGAGAAGTCCTCGTATCACTTTGTCATCTTACAGTTAACCCTCTTGAGTGAAGCGAGTCGAAAGCCCCAAGCAAAATGCTATGTATGCACGTGCCTCCCACGTGGGTATAAGATGTTACAATATATGATCTCATTTTGGGTGATAAATAGCAGAATGGAGAGTAGAAGAACAAAGCAGCTGATCATAGGAGAGAATGATTCATGAATTAAGTCATACATATATGTAGATTTGTCCACCATAATCGACATGGTTGGCCTGATCAGCATATATAGGTCACTCCGGTGACTATGGTAGGCCTGTGAGGCATCGGGATCTCTCGTGTCACGTTGTCTTCGACTGGGGGACACTCATTTTGTCCGTTCAGAAGGAGACACGGCATGCTGGGGCATCGCATCTGTTTATCTCTTGAGCCCCCTGCAATTAGAGATTCTTGACTTTTGGTGCTGTCTAATGGTATTATATTGGTCTATGCAAACTTAATACTAGTGAAAATAGTGTCCGGTTGCAAAGATCTCACCGCTGGTATATTTTACTGTAAAATGTTGAGTTCAACATAATTATGTAAGACTATTTTCACTCGTAAGTCATAACATAATTATGAAGAAGAGCCACATGACTTGGTAATTCTAGCCTCGCCAACTAGTAAGCTCAGCATTACACAGACTTTGTAAGAGAAAAAACAAGCTCTGGATATACTATTCCCCATTATGTCCTGCATGGCCGATCAATCAATGAATGCGAGTAAAAGAGAGGGTACGAAGACTTGTTCGGTTCATTTCAACTTCTGTGAGTTTAGGTGGTAAACTGGTAGGGAAACCATGCATGTGCCAAATCATTTTACAGAATGTACTTGTACTGACACGATGATATATATGGTCTATTTTGGGCCAATGAATTTTTTCAACATACTCCTTTTTATGTACGTATATAAAGGTATTTACAAAATACGCTAAAAACTATAGACTCCCTTGCAATTTTTCGTGTGGTTCACATTAGAATATCTTATAATTAGTATATGAGTATACCTAAAGTGATAAAGGAGTATTTCAAATTTATTTAGGTGGTATATTAGAGGTGGGTGTAATTACACCAGGGAGTAAAAGGTATTTTTTCTATATATATATATATATATATATATATATATATATATATATATATATATATATATATATATATATATATATATATATATATATATATATATATATATATATATATATATATATATATATATATATATACCCACTTTGATAGTAATATGTATGGGAAACTCATGTCACATACCCGATACATTAAAGGGAAAATTTGTACGAAATAATCATTTCATATACCTTTTTACCATCTTATTATAACTAATTTTTAAATTAATTTACAAGTGATATTGATATGAACTAGCATGCAACGCTGGTTGGCACTAAATAGGTTGAAATATTAGGAAAGAAGGTGATTTGATAATTAATGAAAATTAAGAATGAAACACATATATGGAAACTATTTTTCCAATGCGAATTGTGTGGATTGACCTGCATGTATACACATGTAACGGCTTAGATACAGAATTAATGGATGAAATACCCACTAATTTTCCACGGATTGTAAAGCAATCGGACGGTTGTTAGTTTAGATGCCTAGGCACCATGGTGCTCTAGTTATTTTTACTCTATATATATATATACACACACACCAAAATTGATCACACTGAGTTGAGCTCTTCAGTTCTTGTAAGGTGGTACGTAGCACTATGGATCGAGTGCAAATTAAAGATTTTTTTTGTTTTGGAGACATGGATAGTTGGAGCAAAGCATTTCGTGAAACCACGCATGCATGCATGTACGTAGGCTTGGGATGCACAGTGAATGCATGTAATACTGTTAGACCATATGGCTAGATCTAGAATATTTATTATGATGAATAATTGACAATATTGCTTAGCGTTGTTATGTGAGGCATGTGGAGTGTGTGGATTAATATCGGTTAAGTTAGAAAGAACTTGTCCTAGGAAAAATATTGGTTTGGTCTTTGTATGTACAAGATAACTTGAAGGTGGTCCTGGTCTACGGTGAGGACCGGGAGGTGGCTTGGTGCGAAGTCATGATCTAGAGGGTGAAGGATGCCGGAGGAAACGGCCGAGCTCAAGTTGGAGCGCGTGGAGACCAAAGGTGAATGATGCATATTGGAGCTACGGAGGCACGATCGGGAGGCTACGACATATGACAAAGTGAAAAATCTGTGTTAAGAAAGAGTTTTGAATCCCTTAAAAAGTAGTGGGTCTGGATGAAAAAAAAAATAAGGCCTGGCCTGGATGGGAGTTTGTATTGGAGTTGTATTCGGCTAGGTGTGCTGGCCGACAGTAGGTACCGTATGTCCGTATTGGACTGAAGTCGGTTTTCGTGCGTGCAAACAAAAGGATGGCTGCATGCATGGTGGTCGTGGGGGTTGTAATTAGTTGATAGCTAATTAGGTTTTGTGGAGACGCTTTTGGGGCCATCGTACAGATGAATAAAAAGTGGTTGACGACGGCTTTTGATTCGTATTGGTTTTGATGAGTGCAAGGAGGTGATTGGAGATTATTCATGGCTGCATGTGCGATGGTGTTCCGGCTGTGAGGGTGTGATCATTTTGGTTTATTTTGAGTGGTTTATGGCTGAAAAGTACTGTAGCTGGTTGAAAAAACACTATAGCTGACAGAGACTTATTTAGCATAATTAAATTTAAAAAAAATTAAAAAATATAAAAAATATGTTAGTCCATTACGTATAATACAAACAAATACGGGAAAAAAGAATCGGCAAAAAAGCCCAACAACAAATCAAAAGTTTAGAAAAAGACGAAATTTATAAATAGTGAAAAATAAATCGGAAGCTAAAAGCTGAAGCCGAGATGATAACCAAGATCTTTGTGCAGGGAGACATCTTGAGGGTGCCATAACGAGTCACGTCGGCGCTTCATATATACGAGAGCTAGCATAAACGCCAGAATGAAGAGTTCCTTCCTCATTACTGCCTAGAGTTGATTTCTTGTACATGTACATCCATCTACTACTGCTGTGATAATGAATGGAATAGAGAGGTTTGGTTCTGTTGTTTTGCTTTGCATCGAGAGATTAATCTATAGTTGCTACAGTATTTCAAACAGTACTCGTTACAGTAGATCGTACTTTTGCTAGTGTCGTGCGCAGCTGCGAAATCTGGACACATGTGGACCTCTAAACACCCGAAAATTCCACTTTTGGCCCCTAAACCAAAAAAATTCCGTTTCTGGACCCCTTCCGACCGCGCGTTTCGCGAGATGGCGCCACGTGTCCCGGCCGGCCGCGCGACCGCCCGCTCCACCGCGCGACCGCGCGACCGCCGCCCGCCCGCGCTACCGCGCCTCCCGACCGCGCGTCCGCCCGCCGCCCGCGCAACCGCGCCGCCCGACCGCGCGTCCGCCCGCCCGGCCGCGCGACCGCGCCGCCCGGCCGCGCGTCCGCCCGCGCGACCACGCCGCCGACCGCGCGTCCGCCCGCCCGCCCGCGCGACCGCGCCGCCGACCGCGCGTCCGGGACACGTGGCACCAGCTCGCAAACGCGCGGTCGGGAGGGGTCCAGAAACGGAATTTTTTTGATTTAGGGGCCAAAAGTGGAATTTCGGGTGTTTAGGGGTCCAAATGTGTCCAGATTTCCGCAGCTGCTGCAGTACATGAGAAAAAATTCCCTTTTTCTGTTTACTTTCTATAATTAGCAGGTAATAAAAAAAGGAAGACAACATATTTTAGGAAAAGCTTCCGTGAAGGATTGCAATCATTTATCTGCTCTAATTGATATCGATGATTTATAAAGACACAATTATTCCTATGGACCTTGGAAAATGCTCCCTCAGGGCCTGTTATTTTTCCTTCGAAACTTGCAGCTTTTGGCTTTTACTACAGTACATAACTTTCAAACGGAGTATTTTTTAAGACGGGATCTACAAGTTAAACGATCTATACGTTAAAAGCCCAACATCTATACCAACCAAAATCGTAAGTGAGTATCTGTCTCTCCGTAATCTGTACCATAAACAGCCAAAATTCAAAAATTTCAGCCAAAAGCCATAAGCAGTCGTTGCCAAACAGGCCTCTCTGTACTTCTGAACATTTGATTTGATGCAATGTTGGCATATCAAAAGGTTGAACTGCAACATGTTTCAGTACTATTTCTAAGTTGTTGGTTTAACCACTTTCAAGATCATTGTCTCGTAACTGACATAGAAAAACTTGCATAGCCCTTGTATATGCAACCTTTGCTCCGGTGGCAGAGAGAAGGGGGCGACCGGGGGTTGGCCCTCTCCAAGAAATTTGTAGACATATAATTAGGGTGCAATAATTAGTAGATACTGGACCATCTTAATTAACTTAATTGATAAATAAGTATCAAAGCCTGAAACCCTTTACGCACAACTAATGGACGACGTATGCTCTTAATGGACAACTGCGCAACACATTTTTTTGTTATGTCATCCATCTCCTGTATCTCATAGGTCTTGCTTTATTGGTAATTAGCCACAAACTATGAAGTTAGAATATCTTTCCAATTTCCACATCGCTGCATCAACGTCTCGGCTGCCCGACAACAGCGACGAGGAAGCAAGCAACAGGACTTGTTAGTAATCTTAATGAACGACAAATCATTGAAAACTAATGATATTTCAATGTTTCTTGTTCTTAGCTTTACTTATTGGTAAGCACATTATACCATATACAATATGCAAAAACTATATAGAGATGGAGTTCTATTTTCTTATGATTTTCCCCTTTTAGAAGCATACATCAATCTTTTGTATTTGGCAAACAAGAAAATGCAATACCTATTTTTTTATTGTCTCTTGTTGTGGTTACAGACCAAACAGAGAGAGAGAGAGAGAGTATGGTAGTGGAGAATTAGGTGAGTAATAGCTTGGGGTTCTCCCCATGGCTGGTATTGTATTCATCTACCCTCTTGGGGAGTGCTTTTACAATAGTACCCTTACATTTGAGTATCCCCCTCAGGGGCACTTATGTCATTATACATGTCCCATTTCGGGCCTTACAGCCTTCTAACAGGCCTACTGGGCTTAGGTGGGGGCCACCTCTACAACAGGAGCCTCTCATGGTGAAGGGCTTCATGGGCCGAAGCCATGCTGCCGAGCCCTTTGGCCCCCTCCGTCCCATCGGCCTGTGACCCTTAACGGACTAATACACCTTCCTTGTCGTTAGAACCGGCGTTCGCGCTGATGGTACGGGAGTCGGAGTGTCTTCCGCTCCCGGAGCTGCGTGGCCGCAAGGTCGAAGATACTAAGGAGGCTGAAGGCCTCGATGGAGCCGAGGTCAGGGCGGGGACAGACTCCGCGCCCCGGATCCTTGCGGGCGCGAGGTAGGGTTTGCTTCGCTTGTAAATGCGCTTTAATGATGCCCGGAATCGCGCCGGCCCTTATCTTGTCAGGGACAGACTGTCGCGGCCGTTCTGTCTATTGTGCGCTGGATGGGTGCACGCGGCAGGTTGTGATTGGAGCGTCGTGGGATGTCAGCGGTCACACGACCACGGCCGTTCGCCTCTTCCCCAGGGAAAGTGGACACGCGGCGGGAACGCATCAACGCGTCGCGCGCTGTCCACCCACCTACCGCCGCCTGTCGCGGCTGTCAGCGGTTGCACTGCCCGATCGTGGGTAGCCGAACCGCTGTAATTCCGCCGTTTGGTCTTCTGGTTGCGGGGGAGACGGGGGGGACTTTATAAGGTGTCACCGCGGGCATGCAAACGCTCCTCCTGGCTGCCTGCTTGCTTGTGCTTTGCTTTCCTCTCCGTTTCCGTGCGCGCCCCGCTGCTGCTTCCGCATCCACTCCTGCTCGTCGTCGTAGTGGGGAGGGAGAAATGGCCGCGCGCGACAACCGCCAGGCTGACGGTGGCACCGCCCGCGATGATCCTGCGCGGCTTCTTAGTGGGAGCGCATCGTCGAGCCAGCGCTGCCTGACGCCGCCAGCCGTGAATCGGTGCGAACGAGGAAACGCCTCGCACCCAGCGCTTTGAGCTTCCCGAGGCCAAAGAGTAACGCCTCGTACTCGGCCGTGTTGTTCGTAGTAGGAAATTCCAGGCGTGCTGAGTACAATAGGCGCTGCCCCTCAGGTGTGGTAATGACTGTGCCGACCCCTGCGCCCGCGACGCCATAAGCTCCGTCAGTGTTGAGCATCCACACCGGGTGTTCTGACTGGAGGACAGGCTGAGCTGGAGGGGTCCACTCCGCGAGGAAGTCCGCCAGAACTTGGGACTTGATCGCCGTTCGGGAGGCGTATGTTAAGGAGAATGGAGCAAGCTCGGCTGCCCATTTGCCGATTCGCCCCGTGGACTCCTTATTGTGCAGCATCTCCGCCAGGGGGAATGAGGATGGCACCGTTATCGGATGGGCCAGGAAGTAATGTCGGAGCTTTCTTAAGGCCATGACTAGCACATAAGCAAGCTTCTCGAGCTCCGTATACCGCGTCTTGGCGCCCTGAAGGGCTTCAGAGACAAAGTACACGGGTTGCTGGAGGGCGCCCTCTTCGAGGACAAGGACGGCGCTGACCGCCGTGGCCGAGACGGCAAGGTAGAGTAGGAGGGGAGCCTCTGGTGCTGGGGCCACCAGAGTGGGAAGGGTTGCGAGGTGTTTCTTGAGGTCGTCGAAGGCCTTTGCGCAGTCATCGTCCCAATGAAACCCGTCGCAACCGTGGAGAGTCTTGAAAAATGGCAAGCCCCGCTCCGCTGCCCTAGACAGGTTGCGACTCAGGGCTGCCATGCGGTCAGCCAGCCTCTGGACTTCCCTCGTCGTCTTGGGCGGTTCCATGCCTAGGATGGCGTCGACCTTGTCGGGTTCGCTTGAATGCCTCGCCCGGACACGAGGAAGCCCAAGAGCTTGCCCGCCTGCACGTCGAAAACACACTTGTCCGGATTGAGCTTGATGCCCGCCTTCCTGAGGTTGTCAAAGGTCTTCTGGAGATCCCGACCGTGGAAGGCGAGCTGCTTGGTTTTTACTACCACGTCATCCACGTAGGCCTCCACGTTCCTCCCGAGCTGGGCGACTAGGGCCAGCGCGACGAGGCGGGTGAAGGTTGCGCCCGCGTTCTTCAAGCCGAAGGGCATCCTGACGAAGCAGAAGGTCCCAACCGGCGTAATGAAGCTGGTTTTATCCTCGTCATCCTTGGCCATATAGATCTGATGGTAGCCGGAGTAGGCGTCCAAGAAGCTCATGAGCTCACACCCCGCGGTAGCGTCGACCAGTTGGTCTATGCGCGGCAAAGGGTAATCATCCTTCGGGCATACCTTGTTGAGAGCGGTAAAGTCGATGCACATACGCCAGGCACCGCTGGCCTTTTTGACCAGCACTGGATTGGCGAGCCAGTCCGGATGTTGGACCTCATGAATAACCCCCGCCCGAAGGAGCTTCGCCACCTCCACCTTGGCCGCTTGCTGCCGGTCCATGGACATACGATGAAGTTTTTGCTTGACCGGCTTGGCGTCAGTGCGGATCGCCAGGTTATGTTCGATGAGGGTGCGGTACACACCTTTGATATCCTCTGGGGACCATGCGAAGACGTCTGCGTTGGTGCAAAGAACCTGGAGCAAGTCTTGCTCTACCTCCGGCGGGAGGCCCTCGCCGATGGACACGAACTGTCCTTCCGCCTGGAGGGGCACTCTTTTGACTCCGCCCTCCGGGTCGGGCTTAGGTGTCCATCCTAGAGCGGATGGCGTGTCCGCCTGGCACTTGTCGGTGAGGACGTGCACCTTGCGGTGCAGGCTCGCAGCTTTGGTTTCAACACTCCTAGCCATGTCTTGGTCGCCGATGACGGTGATGATACCCCGCCGGCCTGGGAGCTTCATACACAAAAAGGCGTAGTGCGGGACCGCCTCGAAGGAGTTGATGGCGGGCTGGCCTAGTATGGCGTTGTATGAGAATATCAACGCCAGAAATATGGCTGATGTTGAGGCAAACGCTAAGGCAAGGAACATTATAATCCAGGGCTTGAGTCGTAGTGAGTTTGACCGCATATCTCATCTTCCGTCCGCCTTCGATATTTGGGAGACCCTCGATGCTTACCATGAGGGCACCACCCAAATAAAGACGGTACGACAGGACCAGTTCAAGCGAGATTACAACAAGTTTAAAATGCTCGCTGGCGAGTCTCTCGATGAGTGTTTTGCGTGTTTTCACAAGATTCTGAGCAACCTCCGAGCGGTCGGTCTCACATACCCCGACTCGGATAACGCTCGACAAATGCTCGCCGCACTCGACCTTCGTGTTTGGGAGATGAAGGTGACTACCATCAAGGACACCACGGACCTCTCAACTTTGACTCTTGATGCGCTGTACTCGCGCCTCAAGACTCACGAGATTGACGTTGTCTCTCGTAAGTCAAAGTCACAGTCGATGGCCCTAGTCACCGATCCCAGTTCGGCTTCTGGTCTTTGTTCTGATTCGCTGTGTGGATTCTACCTTGCTGCTCTCTGTGACATAATTGATGATCAGTTAGAGCAGCTTACGGATGAGCAGTTAGCCCTCCTAGCTCGGAGATTCTCCCATGCTTACAAGAGGAGGAGGGACGGAAAGAGGAGGACCCGTGATCTGCTTCGAGTGTGGTGGCCCCAACCACATTCGAGCGAACTGCCCCAAGCTGGGGAAGGGCAAAAGTGACTATGGCGGTTCGGGCAAGAACGACTACATCGAGAAGAACCGCAACAAGAAGCCCTCAGCTCCCGCACAAGGCAAGAAAAAGTTCCGCGACCTTGGCAAAGCCAAGAAGCTCTTCCACCACGTCCTCACCGCCTTCGACGACCTCGATCTCAGCGAGGTGGAGGGGTGGAGCGACGACGATGGAACGGATGAGCAAGAACCCAAGGGCGGCGATGACTTCTCTGGCATGTGCTTCATGGCCCTTGAGGGCAAACTGAGCGATAGCGAGCTGTACTCCGACTCCGACAAGGTATCTCCCACCTACGACCAGCTTAATGATGCTTTTCTTAAGCTAGGTAGATTCCATGCTAGATCTAGAGCAAGGTGTAGCGAGTTGGAGAAGGAAGTAGATAGATTGTCACGGGAGCTTACTTCACTTACATCTGCTCCCTCCCGTGACGATTGTGATGTATGTTCTGCTTTGCTGGATGACATGGAGAAGCTAAGGACCTTACATGATAGTGTGTCCTTCGAGCTTGACATGATTAAGGTGGAGAACATTAGTCTTCTTGCTGAGCTTGAGATGAGTAGGGTAGTTCCTGTTTCAACTACTACTATTGAGACTAGTGCATGCACCTCATGTGAGGATAAGGACAACGCTTTTAGAAGTCTTTATACCATGTTGCTCGATCTGCCTGAGACTTGTGAAAACTGCAATAATTTGACGATGAACCTAAAACGGGCATATCATAAAATTGCTGAATTACAAGCTTTTCTTCTTGAGCCTATTGCTTCTTGTGTGAATTGTCCCAAGCTTACTGCTGAGCTTGAAGCTGTCTCCAAACAGTTTCAAGAATTAGTTGACGACAACAATAGATTAGCTCAAAATGCTTCTAAGGACCCTGTTAGCTCACCATGCATTAATTGTAACAAACTAAAATCTGACTTGATTGCATTGGATGAAAAATGTGTGAAGCTAACTAAGGACCTTCTAGAGAAGCCACTTTCTGCTTGTAATGTGATTGCTGAGAAGGGGGAGGAGCCCAAGGGTAAGGTGGAGACGCTTAGCGACGTGAACCAACTGGCTAGTAGTAGGACTGTCCCCTCAGAGTCGGATGTGCGTGCACAAACCATTCTTTCCTCTACTGTTGGTTCTTCTGCTCCCTTACCTTCTGCTGTCTCTTTTTCCCCTACTCTTCTTGCACCTCTCTATTTCGGGAGTGTCAGTATCTTATGAACACTCGAGAGAGATTTGTAGGAGGCAAGAAAAAGCTTAATCTTATTCTAGACCAATCCAAGATTTGCAGATTTAATCAGGGTCTAGGATATGATTTCTATGAGGACATGAGGAAGCATCCACCTGCCGTGCTTAGACTCATAGCACCAGGTGTGATCGAGACTGAGCCCAAGACCGAGAAAGTCAAATTTAAGTCAGCGGGCTTTGTCCAAGGGATTTCTGACAGCAAGGTGATTTCCCCTGCAGCTTCGGCCTCTCAGAAGGCGAAGCCTCACCGTGTTACTTCTAGCTCTCAGAAGGTGAAGTACCACTGCACCTTCTGTCAGAAGGATGGGCATTTGATCGATCGATGCTTCAGGCGCGCCAAGATCGCGCGTAGAGACCGTGTTCGTGATCTTAGTAAAGGAATGTGCGTAGGCTACGAAAGCAAAAAACAAAACTTTTTTACCACGCACACAAGGACATCATGCTTAAGGAGGGATCATGGATCGTTACCACTAGACGCGCAGCGCAGCGGAAGAAGAGTTGGAGAAGCCGATCCAACCACGCGCGTTGAGGTAGTAGTGGAATTAGCCGATCGTCCCGAACAAATCGTCTCCTCCACGCGATCAACCACACCACGAGAAGATCCAATCTGTAGGTTGTTGATGCCGATCAACACCGCAACGAGCAGTGCCTCCACCGGTATCCACACGTCCGGGGCTGGAACGCCGATCGCGAGTGTACTAGCACTCGTGAGCGGCCAGGGTTTGGCTCGGGAGGTGGCGGCTAGGGTTTTGCTAGAGGTTCACAGAAACGTGTGTTCCTCAGCCCCTCGTCTCCATATATATAGACCTCCTCACTTGGGCCTTGTGGACCGAGGCCCAATAGGAGTCTATTCGGATCTCTATCCAAATTGAGCCCACATCCGAATCATATTCGAATCAGTGTTCCAACCCGTTAAGCGTGCGACCCTGTAGGTTCACGTATACTTGGTCGCGACCCAGAAATGTCTTTCTGGTAACCCTGTTAATAGCGGCCTCTAGTAAGACATATTAACCCCAAAGTATACATAAAGATCATATCGGCTGAACCTGTAATGTTCTCATGTACGAATCCCTTTGCCTCACGATATAGATTGAGCTCAAGGCGAGAACTGTGTCATCCTCTTAATAGCTCAATCACTCTCTCGATTCCGTGATGGATTATAAACTTGTGATTGACTCCTCAATCACCTTGGCATGGCCATGCACTTTCATAATCCATTACATCGAGGGGCCCAGAGATATCTCTCCCATAAGGAGGGGCAAATTCTATCTTGATCATTCACATCCCACTACATGTTTCATGGCAAACCCGAACACTACTTTTATGACTACCCAGTTACGGAGTAGTGTTTAGTAGTCCCAAAATAAGCTACTACGCATGTTGGGAACCATGATGATCTCAAGTCTAAGGATTCCACATAAACACTACTTGAGACCAACTGATGACACATGGAATCTCTGCAGTGTTTCATGGCGAGTGTATCCAACATATGTTCACTAACACATGTCCATATTATTGATTTGGTATCACCATACCATGATCCATGAGACATGATCATCAATCAATACATATGCTGATCTTTGAATCATATTTGTTCCTCATGTGATATATGATCAGGAATCATTTAAAAATAGCAACATTTTAGCATTAAGAGTCTCATGAATAAGTCACATACTCATTGATCAATAATGACAATGTCTATTTCAAGGAACAAAGTAATGTATCATAAATATAGTATGTGATATACACAACATCTCCATGTTGCCTCTAGGGCATATCACTAACACTTAGGCGTATTCAGGGTCAGCCCCAGACCTTGAGTGCACCTAAGACCAACACGAGGTTTAGGCTTGCTTCTGTTGATGGGTTTGGGCAGCATCGATGACTTGGTTTTTCTGAGTTTTCTGGTTTTCGTCCTCATGCTCCCTTTGGTCGTGACTTTCGCCGTTTTGAGGGTAGATCTCGTTTTCCCCATTGAGATAGCTATCCGCGGCGTGATCAGCATGTTACCGGTGCTCCGACTCACTCTCCCGTAGCAGTCGGACCCAGCAACAGCTTTCGGTCTACACGTAGACCTTCTGCTTCTTTAAGTGAAAGAGAGCGTAGGGTAGATAGAGGTTAGTCGTGTTTGACTACTTCATCTGCTCGACGTGTTACTCAGTATTGGGTGCCAAAATCACTCTTGATTTACCCCAGTACTGAGACTTTACTCACTTGTTGACTCAGGTTCGCCGGGTAGGGAAGGGAAAGGTTTGGCTCGTAGACTCCGGGTGTTCACGACACATGACCGGAGACTCCCGTTGGTTTTCTTCCCTAGCCCATGCTCCAGGTGATGAGACGATTACCTTCGGAGACGCTTCATCTGGGCGCATCATCGCCAAAGGTACAGTGCGTGTTAATGATTCTTTCATTTTGAAAGATGTTGCTTTGGTTAGTAAGCTGTAGTATAATTTGCTTTCCATTTCTCAGCTTACCGATGACGGTTTCGAGGTGAGCTTTAAGAAAAACGCTTGCAAAATTCTTGATTCTTCGGGTAGTCTGGTTTGCGGGATTTCTCGTTTTGGAAGGATCTTTCGTGCTGATTTTTCTGAGTCTTCTGGTGATCCTCTCAGATGTTTAGTTGCTTCTGAGTCCCGTGACCTTTCTTTCTGGCATAGGAGACTTGGTCATATTGGATTTGACCATTTGACCCGAGTTAGCGGCCACGATCTCATTCGTGGTCCGCTGAAACTCAAGATGGTCAAAGATCTTGTTTGCGCTCTGTGCCGGCACGGCAAGATGGTTGCCGCTTCTCACCCTCCGGTCACAGTTACTATGACCGATGCACCAAGATAGCTGCTCCATATGGATACAGTTGGACCAGCTCGAGTGCAGTCAGCAGGAGGGAAGTTGTATGTTCTTGTTGTGGTCGATGACTTCTCGAGGTATTCTTGGGTGTTTTTCTTAAACTCGAAGGATGAGACGTTTACACATTTTCGAGGTCTTTTCAGTAGGCTTCTGTTGAGCTCCCGGGTGCCTTACGAGCGATCCGCAGTGACAATGGCACGGAGTTCAAGAATTCCTACTTCGAGAGATTCTGTGATGAGTCAGGTGTAGAGCACCAGTTCTCTTCTCCGCACGTCCCACAGCAGCATGGCGTCGTGGAGAGGAAGAACCGTACCTTGGTCGAGATGGCTAGGACAATGCTCGATGAGTACTCTACACCGCGGAAGTTTTGGGACGAGGCTATAGCCACCGCGTGCCATGTTTCAAATCGAGTTTTTCTTCGGGCACACTTGCACCGCACTTCTTATGAGTTGAGATATGGGCGAAATCCCAGTGTATCTCATTTTCGTGTGTTTGGTTGCAAGTGTTTTATTCTGAAGTCCGGGAACCTAGACAAGTTCGAGTCACGTTCTTGTGACGGGATCTTTCTAGGTTACTCGACTTCTTCGCGGGCTTATCGGGTTTAGAACTGCTAGTCTAGTAAAATGGTAGAGACCTGTGATGTGACCTTCGACGAGGCCAATCCGGGGACTAGGCCTGATATCTCATGTTCTTTAGAGCAGTCCGAGCCCATCTTTGTGGATGATGAGGATGATGGAGATGAGGGTTGTCTACCCGATCCAGTTCCTCATCCACCACTTGAGGTGTCTTCTTCCACTGCACCTCGAGGTGATCAGCCCATGCCTTCTGCCTCTTCTGGAGCTAGTGGCTCTGTTCCTACCTCTTCAGCTCACGAGGTAGAGGCCACTTCTTCTCATCCTGGACCTCCTCGACATATCCAGAAAACTCATCCTTCCGAGCAGATTATTGGAGACCTCTTTGAGCGAGTCAATCGTTCGAAGTCTGGCATGTCATATTTCTGTCTCCATTCTGCCTTCATTGCCACCTTTGAGCCCAACAATGTTAGTCATGCTCTTTCCGACGAATCTTGGGTCAATGCCATGCATGAAGAGCTAGAAAATTTCGAGAGGAACAAGGTCTGGTCGCTTGTTGAGCCCCCTCGAGATCACAATGTCATTGGGACCAAGTGGGTATTCAAGAACAAGCAGAGTGAGGATGGGGTGGTTGTTCGAAACAAGGCTAGACTGGTAGCTCAAGTGTTCTCCCAGGTTGAGGATCTAGATTTTGAGGAAACCTTTGCCCCTGTAGCTAGACTTGAGGCCATTAGAATCCTGCTTGCTTTTGCGGCTTCTAAGGGTTTCAAGTTTTACCAGATGGATGTCAAGAGTGCCTTCCTTAATGGCTTCATTGAGGAAGAAGTCTATGTGAGACAGCCTTCCGGTTTCGAGAACCCCAAATACCCAAACCATGTCTACAAGCTTTCCAAAGCATTGGATGGACTTAAGCAGGACCCTAGAGCTTGGTATGAGAGGCTTAAGTCCTATCTGTTGAGTCATGGTTTCGAGATGGGTAAGGTGGATAAGACCTTGTTCATTCACCGGCATGGCACCGACCTCTTGCTCGTCAAGATTTATGTGGATGACATCATCTTTCGCGGCTCTTCCAATGCTCTCGTTTCACAGTTCTCGGATGTCATGAGCACCGAGTTTGAGATGAGCATGATGGGTGAGTTGACCTTCTTCCTTGGCTTCCAGATCAAGCAGACTCGGGATGGTACTTTCTTGCATTAGGGCAAGTACACTCACGACCTCCTGAGACGCTTTGACATGAGTGATGGTAAGCCTGTGTCAACTCCCATGGCATCTTCCGCCACACTTGACCCAGATGAGGATGGCGAGCCAGTTGAACAGAAGGAGTATCGTAGCATGATTGGCTCTCTCTTGTACCTCACCGCCTCGAGACTGGACATACAATTTGCTGTGTGTCTTTGTGCTCGGTTTCAGGCTTCTCCTCGCGTATCTCACCGTCAGGCGGTGAAGCGCATCCTTCGGTACCTTCGAGCTACCATTGACTATGGTATCTCGTACTTTTTCTCTTCCTGTCTTTCCTTGAGAGCCTACTCGGATGCAGACTTTGCTGGCTGTAGGATAGATAGGAAGAGCACTTCGGGCACCTACCAATTCATTGGCACTTCTCTCGTTTCCTGGTCTTCGAGGAAGCAGTCCGGTGTTACACAGTCCACCGCAAAGGCCGAGTACGTTGCTGCCGCCAGTTGCTGCAGCCAGGTGCTGCAGCCAGGTGCTTTGGATGGTCTCGACCCTACGGGACTTTGGGTTAGTTATCGACAGTGTTTCACTCTTTTGTGATAACACTTCTGCGATTAACATTGCTAAGAACCCAGTGCAACATTCTCGGACTAAGCATATTGATATCCGATATCACTTCCTTCGAGACCATGTAGAGAAGGGTGACATCGTGCTCCAGTTTGTGGAGAGTGACCACCAGTTGGCTGATATCTTTACCAAGCCATTGGACAGCTCTAGGTTTTCAGCTCTGCGGGGAGAGCTTGGGGTGGTTTGTCCTTATGGACTGTTGTGAGGGGGAGCTTTGTGCTTTACTGTCTTACTGCTCTTAATTCTTTCTGATTGCATTGCATACGGGTGCATTGGGTTTAGTCCTTCTAGCATAGGTTAGAGTGTTTCTCTAGTCTAATTGCTTAGATCTCTTATCTTGTGATTCTAGGATGCTGCTTGTTAGCTGTCTCTCTTCTCTCTAGGTTGAGCTTACTCACTTCTTGTGGGTTCTAGCGAGGGTTGGGCCACCCTCGGGTAGGCAGGGTACGTGTTTGCTCCCTAGGTTGTTAGTAGACCAGCTGATAGTCCTCGAGTCGTATGGGGTAGATGAGAGTCAGTCTGAGCCATAGTTTCCTCTATATCTTATCTATGCTTTAAGGACTGTCTGTTTTCTGATTTCTTTTCCAGCTTCTCGTTTTATTGCTTTGGTTCAGGGGGAGTTCATTTGGGAGCTTCTGGAGCTTAATATTGACTTAACTCAACTTGAACTAAAAGTTGCATCTCACGTTGAGGGGGAGCTGGATTTTCTTTCATTTTCAGCATTTCTGCATTGTAATATAATTACATGGAGCCTTGATTATTATCCATTTATGACATGTTTACAATGCTTTACACCTTGCCATGACTTGTGCTTATTTGCTAGATTTATCATGACTTCATATGTGTAGACTAACTTTTGCCATGATAAGTTAATTAAAATTGCTCAACTTGAATTAAAACTTGTCATGCTAGCATTTGAGTCTAGTCTGTCTTTAGTTATCCTTGTATGATTCATGCCATGTCAAATAGGCTGAGTTGAGTCTTGAATCTTTGTTGAGCCTTAGATTGAGCTATTTTAGTCTCTTGATGCAGCATGAGTTAGTACAACATGTTTAAAAAGCAAAAAGATCTCTTTTGTGCGAAAAAACTGATCTCACCAATTCTTTCTCATGAGACGGCTTGCCATTGCACTAGGCATGAACTCAGGGGGAGTTTTGGATGACCAAGATCATCTTCTTAAGCTTTTTGCTTGGAGTGGTCGTATAAGGCTTGAGATCTAGCACATGACTAAACAAAAATCTTGGTTGGAAACAATCATGAGTTTCTCAAAGTAAAAATATGTCAATTGTGCTCAATTTGCTAAAATTTCAAAGGTTACAAGTACTTAAACAAATGTTTCACTCTTGAACTTGTAGCACTCTAATATGACTCAATATTAGCTTCTTGGTTCCGCTTAGCTTATTGACATGGTTTGCATCATCCTTGGATACCTCTAGCTAGACTTTGATTATGGATGACTTGACATGCTCCCAAATTGCACTAAATTTCATATTGTCATCTATTTGGTTTAACTGGCTTATATATATCCTTTCATGATCTAGATAGCATTCTATTGAGTTATGGCTTGATGTAATACTTAATGGTCATTCTGGATAATTCTCATGGCTCTAAATGCTTAGAATAATCAAACTTCGGCCAGTTCATCTATTTCCATGTCTTGTCCTCTTCCTTGCATCCTTGATGTGTTTATTGCCAAAAGGGGGAGAATAGTGGTAGAAAAAGCCATTTTGGGAGCTTTGAGGAAAACCTGTTCTTTCTTGTGCTCCTTGTGTCGACATGGTCATTAGCTTCATTTCCTTCCTTTGGACCATGTTTGACTTCTTTCTTGCATTTCAAATTCAACTTTGCGCTTTTCTGGGTTTGTCAATATACTCATCAAGGGGGAGATTGAGAGACCATGTGGAGGTCATCCCATGTGTATGATGAGTAATTGACATCAGTTTAGGAAAGTCGAGTTTGATTTGGTTGGTTCGGTCCTTGACGTTGCATGGTGCAATCGGGCTCGGTCGGACTTGGTCAAACCTGATCAAAATGGTTAGGATGCATATTATGTCGATTTGTCAGGTTTGGGCTATTTCATCAATACATTTATACTTACATGTATCGAGCGGTGCTATTTGATGTGTTTCTTGTCTGTGTTGGCTGCAGGACGTCGAGGCAGAGTCGTGGCGAGACACGAGGTGACCGGACTAGACACGGGCGGTGTCGAGGTCAGAACGGTCGAATGTGTCGAAGACAGCGGAGACTCGAGGTGGTTGCGAGGCTTGGACGACAAGGAACAAGGAAGCTTCCCGGAAGGTGCACGAGGGGCGTTTTGGTAAAAACGCAAGGCTGCACAGGCGGGAGCGGGTTCCGTTGGATCTGGCGGGCGTAACGGGTTGAAGACCCGTTAGCCAAGGGCTATATAAAGGAGGGAGTGGCTGCATGCCCCCTCATGGCTTTGGGAGAGAGTTAGGGTTTCCATTGGTCAAAAGAGTCTTTAGGAGGTGGTTTTGCCTTTGCTCTTTAGTGGTTGGAAGTGGGTGAGAAGGGCAGGGCTGTGTCCCCTCTGTGTGTGTCTCCTTCGATGTGTTCTTGAGTCCCCTCTCTAGCAAGCATGCATGGGTGTGTTTCTTGAGACTAGAGATGGAGAGGGAGAGGATGAGTTGAGAATCCTTGTAATCATTCCTCTTGTTCTAATGTCCATGCATATCGGGACTCCTTTGTAATCATCTTTGATTTGGAATGGAAATCTGAAGTTTATTTTCCCTGTTCGTGGCCTCTGTTCTTCGTTTCCTCTTTTTAGTGATTTCTTGATTTTCTGTGTTTTGAGTTGTCTTTTGCTGGGAAGGCCCAAAATGGGTTGCTCTATGATGGGATAGTGCCTCAAGGTTATTTGATCGATTTTCCCAAGAGCAAATAGCATTTAATCTCAGATTTGGTTTTTGGGCTTCCTCTGTTCATCCTTTACCTTCTAGGGTTTTAGTGTATTTCTTGATTCCCTTCGTGAGATGGCATGAAACTTGGCATCTAGAGTCCTGAGGCTATTATTTAGCTATCCCCAAAGTTTCATGGCCAAAGAATCAAAGGTTGGGAAGTAATTTGGTTTTTGGCTCAGTTCTTGCAAGTTTTCATATTTTTACCATAATCTGAAATTCTTGTTTCTTGTTGCAATTCCTTCGTTACCCAAGTCTCTCTTGGTGTTTGGTTAGTTGTTGTGATGCTCTGTGCCTAAAGGATTGGAAGATTTCCCTTGTTTTCTTAGATTTCAGAGGGTATGCAGTAATTTCAATGGTTCTGAATTTTCTGTTTTCAGCCTTTCCTGTGCTCAGTCCCGAAGTCCGGTCAGACCGGAGAAGGGATGATGGTCAGACCGGCGAAGGGGAGGCGGTCAGAACGGTTTCAGGGGACCGGTCAGACCGGCGGTATGCGGGCGGTCTGACCGGCCTCTGCACACCGGTCTGACCGGCCTATAGGGTTTGGCTGCCATTTTTGTTGGCTCTTCCTGGTTCTTTTTCTCAGTTTATTTGTCTTGTCCTTTTTCGTCTGAGTTTTTGAGTTCCAGTGAGCTTTAGCAATTTCTTCTCTTAGCTTCACGTAGCTTTGGAAGAAGAAATTCGAAGTGGTACTTTTGAGGGGTCGTTTTTATAAGTCGACATTCACCCCCCCCCCCTCTGTCACCATTTCGGTCCAACAATCATTCATCCTCTCGGTTCTACACTAATCATCCACGATCATAAGCGGAAATTAATGAATGTCACCTTCTTAATTAGGAGATGTGCCACAATAAACAAGGGAAAAACTGTAAATCCATGAAAGTATGAGCACCCTTGTAATTCTGTAGAATCATGACGGCAGAAAAGTTCTTAACGGATCAACGCGACATATCTCCTCGAGGAAGCTAGCTTTGCACCGGGTTCTTAAGCGTTTGTACTTAGTGTTTGTAAAATCGTTCCTGAAGGTATCGAGTATCGACTAACCTCAAACTATGGCGTATGGTGAATATGTTGGGTTCTTAAGCGTTTGTACTTCAGTGTTTGTAAAATCGTTCGAAGGTATCGACTAACACCAAACTATGGCGTACGGTGAATAAGTTCTCAAGTGTTCGTACTTGGTCGTAGGTCTTACGTGTAGCACTATATTCATGTGAATTAATTGGAGCCCAAGTCAGTAAATTTGAGTAGTCGTATCTGGATTATTCTGGACTTCTTACAGTTAATCTTTATCTATACTTGGCCGCGTTATCTGGAAATCCTTAAAAGTCCATGATAAGTACCAGCATTAATTCGGTAAGCAAGAATGTACCAAACGTTGAAATAATCTCCCGCCTTCAAGGCGGAGCTCTCCGGCTTGACGGAGGACAAGACCGCCAGGCTGCACATCGATGGCATGGATTTCGGAGTGTTCAAGGCTTTGCTCCACTTCATATAAACCGACATGCTGCCTGAGATGAAGCACAAAGAGGCAGCAATGATGGCGCAAAGGTTACTTGCAGCGGCGGATAAATATAAATTGGAGAGGCTGGAGCTCATCTGCAAGGACATGCTATGCAAGTACATTGACATGAGCACCGTGGCCGCTACCCTGGCGTTGGCAGAGCAGCATCGTTGCCGCGCGCTTAAGCATGCGTGTGTGGAGTTCCTCGCTTCTCCTGGAAATCTGAAGTCGGCCATGGAAACTGATGGCTTTGAGCAGCTGAAAGCATGTTGCCTTTCTGTCATCATGGAACTCATCATGAAGCACGTGGTAGTATCCAAACTAGCTTAGTTGTAATGTCAAAGTAATTATGTTCATTGCATTTAGTAGAAACGATTAGTATGAAACAAAATATCCTTTTCCATTTGAAATATCTTGTGTACATTGCCTTATTTGTTGGCACTGTGGATGTCTTTTCTTTTACTTGTGTCCAATAATATCTATTTGGTCTGTACGACTAAAGGCACGTATAAACAGAGTTTTATGGAGAAGTGAAAACAGAGTTGAGTAGGTGTGTTGGATGTGCATGTAATTTCACTATTGAACCTTGCACTGTTGCACATCTTTACCTACTACTGAATTTGTGAATTTGATAGGATCAGGAATATGGTTTATATTTTTTCCATCCTAGCAAATAATTACTTTTGTGTATATTAGTGCTGAAATTTAAGAAAGTTTAAAATGATCTCCTAATTATTATGCATGTCTCCGAACTTCTAGTGTCATGCTTGACCGACTGATAATGAATAAACGTGAGTAAAGAGAGGGTTTGAAGAGTAGAGCGAGTTGTTTCATGTTTCAACATTTTGTGGACAAACTAAGATGGCAGAGGAACCATGTTTGTAACGAAATCACAGGAATGAATCGTCCTGACATGACGTGGTTAAATAAGTGCAGGCCAATATATATATCGGAGAAAAGATAGAAGGTAGGCATTCAGTTGTAGGCATTCAAAGAGAAGGCACCATGGATCAAATTCAGAAGGTTTTCCCCAGAGATCGTGCGAGCTAGGAAATTGCATGAAACGCTCCATGTATGTAGGCTTGAGAAGCATAGAGAATGTATGCGAAACATCAGTTGACATTGAGGCTGCAACGGTACGTACCACATTTTTAAACTTTTAGATTTGAAATTTCAATTAAAACTGGCACAAGTTATCTGACAATCAAGCCTCTAGTTCACTAGCTTAAGTATGTAAGGAGCCTATCTGACAATAATTGTAAGTGTCGTGTAGGGGGAACATAACGCTGGCTGAAAATCTACTAGTGGGATGATTTCTGGAACAGCCGCTTGATAGGCCAAAGTTGCCAGTGCCATCTGCCTACGAACTACGACGTTGAGCGATATCGGAGAGCTTGCTTCATGGCATGCATGCATATGTGATAACCGCCGCTGGCCAGCAGCTTGATAGGCCGGAAGCAGCGAACCTCCTTAATTAAGTGAATGATTAGGATTTATACTTAATAATGACTAATTGGATTAGTTCAAGCGTACGTTTTTCAGAAAAAAAGTTCAAGACATACACTGCGTTGCTCAGGCCTGAACGCATACAACTGTAAATGGTCACAGCTATGATCATTTCGGCTTCAGCTTTTAGCTTCTAGCTTATTTCTCACTATTCATAAATTTCGTCTTTTTCTGAACTTTTGGCTTTTTGTTGAGCTTTTTTGCCGGTTCTTTTTTTTTCGTATTTGTTTGTATTATACGTAATGGGCTAACATATTTTTTATATTTTTAATTTTTTTTTAAATTTAATTATCCTAAATAAGCCTCTGTCAGCTACAGTGTTTTTTCAGCCAGTTACAGTGCTTTTCAGCCATAAGCCACTCAAAATAAGCCAAAATAATATAAGACTACTTGCACTCACAAGTTTACATCTGGCATGTATCTCTAACAAACATTTCCGCGCTCGTTAGGAAGAACTATATTGGTAAAGCTTCAGATCCAATTTATGTGGCACAAACTAGTAACCTCAACATTACACAGAAACTTGTAAAAAAATTCTCTGCATAATATCTCCTCCTATGAGTCATGCATCGATGACTGATGAATGAACATGAGTAAAGAGCGGATACAAAGAGTATTTCAACTTTTATGAGTTAAAGGATTGTAGAGGATCCATGTGGCTATTTATTTTCACAAAATGAAATCTTACTGACACGACGATGCGGTCAAGTTCAGACCAATAAATTACAGATGGGATATAACAAAGGTGAGCACGCAAGAGAAGTGAGCTAACTTTGGCTGCTGTACAGGGGAAGGCACCACGGATCAATTGCAGAAGGCTTTTTCTCTCGGAGCCATGCCGATTTTGAGCAAAGGATTGCATGAAACCATTTGTGCATGTTGGCTTGGGAGGCATAGGGAATATATGTGAAACCGTCGTGACCATGGGTTTTGCAACGGTATGTGCCTTATTATAACTCTTAGACTTCCATTTTTTAATGAAAAATTAAAACAGTATAAGGCCTGATTTGAGCCTCTCATTTACTAGCGTAATGCCTTATGGAGTGCCAAAAATTGAGCATTGCAACTGGAGGTACAGAAGCGCCATCCAACAAAGTATCAGAGGGGTGCAATTTCAGTAACCTGCCACTTACATCACCAAATTTCAAGCATTTAGTCCAACTTGTTTTAAACAGTGGAGAGATATAGAGCAGCATAAGAATTTCACTCTTGAATAAATCCTCCTAATTTGAATGCCCCTAAAATGCTCGCATATGTGATAACCATATGCATAATAGGCAGTGCACGTGAAGTTCCTGGCTTCTGTGAATCTGATAGCAGCCATGGAAACTGATGGTGCTAAGCAGTTAAAAGCAAGTTGCCCTTAACTCATCAATTGGCATGAGAGAAAGGAAAGGGCTCCGTACGTGCTAGTCTTCTGACTAGCTTAGGCTTTTTTTTCTTTTGCTAAACTCAAACTTTCTGATTAAAAGAGATTTTTAGTTCAAATATCCTATCCATCCGAAGGGATTAGGTCATATCCTTATTTGTTAGGCACTATGGATGCATTTTCTTTTACTTGTGTCCAATAATATATATTTGGTCTGTACAACTAAAGACACGTATAAACAGAGTTTTATGCAGAACCGAAAATAGAGTTGAGTACGTGACGTGTATTTTAGCTACTGAATCTGATAGGACGGTCCCAGTGTCATGCATGACCGGCTGATCGTGAATAAACGTGAGTAAAAGAGAGGGTATGAAGATTAGATCGAGTTGTTTCATGTTTCAACATTTTGTGGACGAGCTAAGATGGCAGAGGAATCATGTGTGTAACGAAATCACAGGATTGAATCGTACTGACATGACGACGTGTTTAAATAAGTGCAGCCCATATGTGTGTGTGTGTGTGTGTATATATATATATATATATATATATATATATATATATATATATATATATATATATATATATATATATATATATATATATATAATTTAAACATGTCGTCATGTCCCGGAATACTATCACCATTGCATCAACTACTAGAAAATTTTAAGCCAACACTAATTTATTTATGTAGCTGCGACCAGATACATTATAGCATTTTTAGCAATTACTTTAGCATAATAGTAGAGTCTAAACTATACTGACAAAAGGTGGTACAAGAAGTGTTACTGGTTCGTAAAATTATTCATGTGCTACTTTCATCCGTGCATGTAATGGGGAAGGCAGCATGGATCAATTGCAGAAGGCATTTTCTTTCAGAGCCATGCCGATTTTGAGGAAAGGATTGCATAAAACCATTTTGTGCATGTTGGCTTGGGTGGCATAGGGAATATATGTGAAACCGTCATGCCGATGGGTTTTGCAATGGTATGTAACTCATTATAACTCTTAGACATGCATTTTTAATGGAAATTTTGAACAACATTGGCCTGATTTGAGCCTCTTATTTACTAGTGTAATGCCCTGCGGAGTGCCAAATATTGAGCATGTTAACTGGAGGTACAGAAGCGCCGTCCAACACAGTTTGAGAGTGGTGTAATTTCAGTAACCTGTCACTTATATCATGAAATTTCAAGCGTTCAGTGCAACTTGTTTTAAAGAGTGGAGAGATATAGAGCAGATTGAGAAGTTCGCGCTTGTAAGAATCCTACAGTGCGCGTGAAGTTCCTTGCTTCTCCTGTGCGCTTGTAGAAATCCTCATAATAGACAGTGTTTCCTGAGATGAAGCACAAATAAAAGAACCTCAACCTCCCTTGTCAGCCTTGCATCTATTATTAGTGCATTCTGTATGGTAACTTGTTGAGTTGTTGCTCAATTACTATTATTTAGTAAGTAAGAAGAAAAAAGAAAAGCCCCGTGGTCATGGAAAAATGTCAATAAGACTAAAAGATGAGGAAGGCTTTTAACTAGGTTGCGAACCCCAGTTGGTTATCTATGAGCACACCTTGAGGATCCCACCTATGTGATATTTTCGTTTTCGCCACTGCTCTTAAATGGTTTCAGCCTTATCAGCCCATGTGCAAGTCTACTTTCATATTAGTTACGCTTTCGCAAGATATGTTTTTGATATTCACTATCTGTGGGTACTATCTACTGATATAGAGAATAGAACATGAATCACAGAGGGTTTCAGGTTGTAAATTTAGGGTTCGACATGATACTATTGTAGGTTCATCAAGAACTTCTCTAAGATCGTAAGACCAATGTCCGTCTCCATGTGTAACTCAAGTTAAAATTGTGTCCAACTTAAAGTCCGAATACGTATGCTAGTAGGAAATTATTAGCCCATATATTGAGGAGGCTTGTAGCCAATTTTATAAGAAAAGCAAGAAAAGGGGGAGCAAATAAGAGAATAGAAAAATTCAGAAATTCTCCTGTGTTCTCTCAGTTTATTTGCGATGTGTGTGTTTTCACCTGAATCATATTTTTAACAAGTGATATCAGAGTCATACAAGACCCGATCGGGAGGAAAAATCCAGCAAAACATTTGTGCGTCTCGCGCACGGCGTCTGCTCGTGAATCTCATGCAGTCCTCCTGAGGAAAAAAAGAAGCCACAAGAGCAATTCGCAAGGAGAGCTTTCATCGTCTCAGCGTCAGCCGAGAGCAACAACACAGAAAAGTCATCGGCACGTCGCGTTTTTCCCTCGGTCTCGGCGTGTGCAAATTGCAGTAGAGCGCACGTCGTGCCGAGGCAGAAGAATACTGGCTCGATCCAAGCGGCACTAGGACAGCAACATCTGGCCCTCCGTTCCCTCAGTCCCAGAGCAAGCGCAACAGGAGAGAAGAAAAGAGAGAGCAGCGCCAGGTCTCTATTGACAGAAAAGGGAAAGGGTCTTAGAGCCCAAGAAAGCAGCATGCCATTGCCGGTTCCAGCCGACCAGGGAAACACATATGCCTTCGATGGCACAACCATGACGAACAAAGTGCTCAGCAATGATGAATCAACAGTGCTTTGATGAAGAGTTGAGTCAGGGACGTTGAGAAGATGTGTCACCGTCCAAACTCAAGTAAGGTGAAAAGAAATCGGAACATTGAGAAGATGTGTCACCGTTCTGTGTCAAGTATGAATTTAGTAAGTCGTAGTTGAGACCGACTGCCTCAATGTTCTAGAATCTTTGCATCCGGATGAACCTGTACCAGTTGAGTTCAGTTCCTACATGTAGCTTGCATGTAGAACGCTTCATGTGGAGGTGTGGTCGGTAGTTCATAATGCACTGAGACTAAAACTAGAGTATGCCGAGTCAAGATTAAGGGGGAGATTGTTAGAAATAATATTGACTTAGAGTTCAAGACGTAGTAGAATCCGTCTCTGTGCGTAACTCAAGTTGAAGTTGTGTCTAACTTAAAGTCCGAATACGTATGCTAATAGAAAATTATTAGCCTATATATTGAGGAGGCTTGTAGCCAATTTTGCAAGAGAAGCAAAGAAAAAAGGGGAGCAAATAAGAGAATAGAGAAATTCAAAAATTCTCCTGTGTTCTCTCCGTTTATTTGCGATGTGTGCGTTTTCTTCGGAATAAAGTTTTAACACCTTCCATATCAGCTAGAAATAACCATAGACATCATCACTTCACTAATGCATAATGTCTACTAGTGGGACCGATCAATAATAAATAACACCTCTCATGTTTCTCTCTCTCCCTTCTTCCTCCCACCGACGGACTCTCTTCTCTCCCACCGATTGCCTCTCTCCCCTCTCTCTTATAGAAATATCATCGGTCGGCCGCCCCATCCACCCTCACCAGCACCAGCGGCTTTCTTTCTACTAGATTTGGCCAGATCTGAGCTGGCAGCGCCCAGATCCAAACTGATTTGAGAAGATGCCAGTGGATGGCGATGGGCGGCGAGGCATGGAGCGGCACGGTCGTGTGTGTGGAGCGACAAGGTGGTCCGGTGTGGAGCGGCGTGATGCGTGGGCAGCTCGACAGGCCAGCGTGGAGTGGCGCGGTGGCCTAATGTGGAGTGGTGCGGTGTCCCTGCATGGAATGGCGCGACGACTTCATGTGGAGTGGTGCAACGGTGCTCGACGGGCTAACAGAGTGGCACGATAGCACAAATCGTAGTTGGTATTCTAATTAATGTTAGGGTTTTGTTAAACATCATCAGGATGTTTTCTTTCTAACTATCATCCAGATTTAAGACTATTGGATTAGAGATCCAATGGCCATGAATTTCCCCTTCTCTTGAATTCTACCGCCTCCCTCTTGAAAAAAATCTCCTCCCTTCAAAAATAAGGGGGCATTGATCTTTAATTCAAGGGTCATACATTTAGATGATAGTTAGAAAAAAAAAACACCTGGGTGATACCTACACACTTCCTTAATGTTATGGATATTGCTGACTAGGACTCATTGAGAGTGCCCTAATACTGACCACGTGGTACCTAGTTTAGTTCTGCAGCTTCAAAGTTAAAGAACCCTTGTTCCATTCTCAAATTCCTACACAGAAACAATGGTAAAAGCAGTGATGCTCTACACTGATGTGTGCCTCGTCGGCATGCAGCACGGCAGCAAAATATGTTATGATGTATGTTTTCCCGTGATAACGAAAAAGTGCCACTGACCCAATCCACACCTATATATAGGTAGGTACACTAGTATCGACGACATGCATGTATCAACATGCCATTGAAATTTGCCTTCAATACGAAACTTGTTATTGAATTCACATTGGTACAGTGCAAGTGGGTAGTTACGTACTTGCATTGGACCCTGAGTTTTTAGCCGTTTCGGCGTTTTTTTTAAACCTGTATTTATAAGAATGATACTAGTCCCGCTGAATTTGCTGCCCGGGGGTTGACATGTGGTCTCGCCGCAGGGCCACCGTGCGGTGGCCTCCTCTACCACACGAAGCATTAGTTAGGGTAATTAGTGGTAATGTAATTGTATTTATGGATTTTGTTTAGGTGCACTGTTTGTGTGATTTTTCTAGATATAGCAAATGTGCTCTAAAAATTACAAAATTTTATATAGAGCATTCCAATGCAGTGTACTTTATTGTGTAATTTTTTATAATTTTATCCATCTTGAATTTCACTCAAGAATTCATTTAATTAGACTGTTTAAGGTGTATTTAAATGAATTCTTGAGAAAAATTCAGGATGAACAAAATTACAAAAAAATTACACAATCAAGTGCACCGTGTCTGAAGACTCCATATAAAATTTTATAATTTTTAGAGTTTATTTGCTATATCTAAAAAATCATATAAATAGTGTACCTAAATAAAATCTCTAATTATAATTATATTATCCTAATTACTCTAACTAATCCTCTGCCGCATGGTGGCCGGGCGACAGAGGCCATGTGTCACCTCCCGAGGCTACCGCACGGTCACCATGTGGTGGGTACACTATTTTTACAAATTCAGCATGACAACTGTCATTCTTATAAATACGGGTTCAAAAACACCAAAACGGCCAAAAACTCTTGACCCTCGTTACACCAGAAGTGCCATATCGTACTTGCGGATACGATCTAGTTTCACATATATATTGGACCTAGCTAAAGGAGAGAAGAACTTCATAGACGTAGTGCTAGCCCAGGACTTTGTTGTTCTGTGGAGAGAGATAACATGCATGGATGGAATACGATTTCTAGTCACTGTTGGGCTAGTGAGGACAAGGAGCTTTACTAGCACGGCCGTCTTGTAACATCCCATTTTTAAAATTTGGTGTTAATGTAAATTCAAACCTATGTTAAAGAAATTAACAGGCTTTATTCTTAGTTGGCTCTTCCTTTTTGCTTTTCAAAAAGAAAATTCATGAAGTGCAAAGTATTACAAAATGAAAAACTTTGTTTTATCTCCAAAGAAGAAATTCAAAGTAATATTTTAAAATCTAGAAATTAAAAGTATCTTCAAAAACCAGAAAAATTTCAGAAAAGGAAAATTTTGTTTTTAATCTTTTAAGAGCAACTCCAGCAGTAGCCCTCAAAACAGGGTCCCTACTTTTTATTTAAGGGCTCTTCCTACTTTTGAGAGCTCTGTTTTTTAGGCTACACTCTAGCAGGAGCTCTCAAAACAGGACCCTCAAATTCATTCTTAGAGGGGATGACACATAGGACCCACCCGTCATCCTCATCCTACTTTTGAGGGCCGAGGGGCAAAAAACTCACTCCAGCAGGGCCCCTACTTGAGCCCTCAAAAGTAGAGGCTCTCTCCAGACCCCCAGGAATGAGGGCTCGATGGGGAGATTTGAGGGCCCTCTACTTTTGAAGGCTCAAGTAGGGGCCTTGCTGGAGTGAGTTTTTTGCCCCTCGGCCCTCAAAAGTAGGATGAGGGCTCAAATAGGGGTCCTGCTGGAGTTGCTCTAAGAGAGGGAAAGGGAAGAAAAAGGAATGTTAACAAAAGGAAATTTTTCCCCAAGCCCCTCCTGGCCGCTCATCTCTCTTCCCTTTCAATCCCAGCCGCCCATTTCTTCTCTGGCCGCAGCTCCCCTTTTCTTCTTCCTGGCCGCAGCGCCTCCTCCTCCCTCTGCTTTTGTCGCCGCCCATCACCTTCCTCAACCACCGGCGCCGGCGAGTAAAAGCGACAGCAGCCTCGTCTTCAGCACCGCTCCTCACCATCAGCGCCCGGCAGCAGCGTCTCCGGTCACCTCCCGCGCGGCCCCCGCTAGCGCTGACCTCGCACTGCCGTGCACGCCTCTCGCCGGCCCCCACCCGTGCACTGCGCCGCCGTGGTACGCCCCGGTCACGCCAATCCCTTCGGCGCCGCCCAGCTGCCCCTGCGCCACGCTTCCCTCTGCGACCACCGGACAAAGCGGAGCTTCCCGCAATTACTCGCACCGCGACACGCTCCGAAAGCCGCGCCCGCACTGTGGCCGTAAGGCGATGACGCCACCGCGCGCACGGCGTCACGCTGCTTTGCTCCCCAGCGTCTCGTCCCCGGCCTCTATAAAGGGCGCAGAAGCCTCGCTGCACTGCCCCATCGAAGCTCACTCAAAGCCGTCACTCGCCGCCTCCTCTGCCGTGCGTGTGCCTTCGGTAGAACCTCACCACCGAGCTCCACCGGTCGACGCCAGGGCCTTTGAGCCTCTCCCCGCGCTCACCCTTGCCCCCTCTCCCGCAGGCCGTCGGCGACGCATTTCTTCACCACCACTGGCGTCGGGTCCTCTCGGTGAACCGCCGCCCCATAAGCCGATTCCCTGCGCGTGGAGCAACGCCGGGACCCCGTGAACACCCTCCCCACCTCGCCGGACCCCGCCGCCCTTCCCAGAGAGCCGCCACCCTTCCCAGAGAGCCGCCGCTGTCCTCTTCTTCACCACCGGGCCCTCTCCCGCCGCCAGCTCACCCGGCTCCATTCCGGCCGCCGCCCGGGCCCAAGGTAGGTTCAAGAACCCCCAAGGTTGCTCTCTCGGCGAGCAATCGGGTTTCCATGGCCCGAGCCGCCGGCGCCCTTTCTCCCCTGCCTCGGCCGTCGCCATGCCCGCCGCCGGCCCCTGCCCGGCCAAAGTCCGGCCGATTGGCTCCTCCCCGAGATGCGCGCCGTGGTGGGTAACCCATTTTGACCGGCACCTCCGGGTCCTCTCCGCTGCCGGCCGGCTCCGTCTCCCTTGCGGCCGGGATGAGCCCGAGCGGAGAGCGCTTAGCGCATTAATACCGCCAGCTAACTGCTGTCCTGATCCGACCGATTAACAGGGGTATTAGTGCTGCTATTAAGTGCGGGCCCGCCTGTCAGTTGCGAGGCAGCAGTTGAACCTGAGCGCCACTTAATTCCCCTTGGGCCCCACCTGCCAGCGGCACAGTCTCTCTCTCCCCTTTTTATTTTCGGATTTTCCAGAAATTAAAACTTTGAAATGCTTTATCTTCCTAACCTTAACTCCAAATTTAATGAAACCCTAAATTTTTCTAAAATCAAGGTCTATTTGATGGTTTTGGTTTGGTTCAGTTTTGAGTCTATTTGAGTTTTGTTTTATTCGGTATTTATTTGCTTTCGTTCTTTTGTGTTGTTTTTCCGGTTCGATCTCCCGAGTAGAGTTCGAAGACGCGAACGAGCCCCCGCTTGAAGCAGCACAAGACCCCCAAGCTCTTGATCTAGGCGAGTCAATATTTTGATCATATTGATCCTACATTTTTATGAAAAATTATGTTCTTTTAAACTATCAACTTGCATGCCTAATTTATTATGCAAATATATGTCAAAGCTTAAGGTAGTTACATGCCCACTTGATGTTGTATTAAATTTATTATGCCATTCCTTGATACTTGAATCACTTGATCTTTGTCGCCCTAGATATAAATTTTAACTAAGGTAGTTATAAGTCATATTACTGACATGCTGGTCATGTCAAGTCTGGGGCACCAGTGGCCCTGATAATCATTCTTTACTCATGGAAAACTAGTTTTGGGACAGTCATGGGATGTACGTGGCTGAGTATTTATGTTAAATTGTGATATGCTTCTCAAAACCCTAAAAATCTGTTAAACCTGTTTGGGCGGGTGGTAAGAGTGGTTGGTGCGGAAGTAGCACGAGAATATGTGGTTTGTGGATTGAACCACCCGGACAAATTAAAGACTGAATCTTGTGCTGACCTCCTTGTGTAAAACAGTACAACCACAAGTCTATATGGGTACGACCTAGCTGATTAACTTGCAAAGGTTTAGTTCGGATATCACCAGTGGTAAGTAGGTGCCAGGGTGTACTGGTTACTCACAGTGAGGCACAGGGATTTACTGTACTCGCACGGCGCAAGAGGGGGTTTCTGGCTGTGGTGGATTTAACCCTTCAGCGGTGAAACCTCAGCGGGTGATGTCTGGCTAGATCAGAGTAAGGTAAAGGCTTTGTGATAAATTATCTGGGTCCATGCCTAAGGAAGCATGTTGGCTATTAAGATAATTCATCTCTTGTGGTGAAAGTGTACAACCTCTGCAGAGTGTAAAACTGTTCGAGCAGCCGTGCCCACGGTCAAGGGCGGACATGGGAACTTACTCGAGTTAGTTCTATTTCAAAACTTTTGAGGTTGGGAATAAGAAAACTGTCAGGTGGATGTAACCTGACTTTGGTAATTTTTCCTGGAGAGATGTACTCCAGTGTTGGTAATAAGGTGGAAGTAACCTGCTACTCAAAATTAAGCATTGGTGGATGGAACCTACATCGCTATAATTACTGCACAATTTCAAACTTCTTAAAGCATGTTTTGTAAAATGCTAAGTCATAGGAATTTTAAATATGATTATTACAAAAGTCGCTTTAAGCAAATAAAAGAACCCGAGCCATCCTTGTTTAGCCTTGCATCTATAATTATATGCATTCTGTGTGTTGGCTCGCGGAGCACGGTTGTTTGTGCTCATTCTCGCTCTTAACCCCCCTTTCAGAAGCTGTGAATCTAGAGCACTACGCCTACCATGAGGATCAGGATGCCGAAGGCAATGAAGATGGTGGATATTAGATTAGGTTTCGGTAGTCTTGCATCTCGCCTTAGTCCAGTTGACCAGGCTAGTTTTGGTGGGTGCATCCGTTATTAGTCAGGTCCCTGATTAATAGCGGTAGTACTCAGGTTGACCCAGTCGCTTGCCTGTGGCGAGTTGTGCCCCTACGCTTATGTACGCTTCCGCTTCCGCTCTTTATGTATTGTAAGACATTTGGCCTGACGGCCCTATTGTAACCTCGGCCTGACGTGGTCTATTTAAAACTCTGGTATTGTAATGTATGGTTTTGTCGTGTATGAAATGATGCAGCATTGTATCTGTGAGCATTATCTACAGATTCAGAGAATAATGCAGTGTAATCACAGAGGATTCCAGGTTAATAAACTTGGGGTCCGACACATCTAGGCTTGGAAGGTGTTGGGAATATGCATCTTGGACACTGGACACTGGACACCATGGTATATGAATCACGCTTGAAAAGCATGTTTGTGGGTACAATATCTATGCGTGTCAACAGCTTTTTCTCTGGAGCTCAAGGCTATGGATAAACTTTGGAACAAGCTTAAATGCGCAACTCTGTTGGTTTCGTTGTTTCACATCAGATCTCTCCACATAATCGAAGTGCATTGTTACACTCTGAAGCCATATTATCGATATCATCTTGATTTTGTGTCACTACATTTTATCGATCTTCTCGTAAATCAGATTAATCTATTCTTCACTTTAATACCACTTGTTACACTCTGATACCTCTTCTTATACGCAGTAGCCTCCAGATCAGATCAGAATTTGTGAGATATGATACGAACGTGCACGGTATCAAGAACGAAGAAGACGAATCTCATAAAGAAAACAAAAATAATGATGCTGAAGCAACCACGATGCGAGAGAAAAGATTTAGTGAAGTTTGTCGCAAATTCCTTAAGTACAACCTTAAAAGAGTACAAGGGATTGTCGGTTTCTCACAATCCTCTCAAATCTTTTAGGACCCTCGGATCCTTGCCTTATACAAGAATCTAGTGCTAAAAAATAATCTAGCCTCTAATTCTCTCGTACATCTCTACCTTTAGATGAGTGACTTCATTCTTTGCTTTGTTGCTTGGTTGCCTAGTTGTTTGAATTGTTTATAACCACCCCTCATAACTTTATATAGTTCCTCCTAACCTTCCTCCAATGTGGACTAGGAATACTACTCCAAAATAAAGTAGGAATCCTAATCTTATTAGGATTTATTTAGGACTCCTTATAACATATATTTTTAAATTCTAAAAGACTAGGATATAAGTCACTACACTCAACATGCATCTTAGTTTTAGGAAGCATGCTCAATGACCTCATCCATTACATATATATAATGTAAACGATCAGCACATATGCCAAATTTCTCCCCTATCCAAAGAGGTCCTAATATTTGATTGTAATTTAACGTTCTTCATTTTTAAAAAGATGTTTTTATTGGCCTTTTCTGTCCCAAACGCAATTCTAGTCAGAGTTAAGATATAAAATAGTCCAGATGAGCAGCATCTTATTACCCACAGAATAACATATTATGATGTCTAATTAAACTACAGCCATTGAATTCACTGTGAATAGTAGCAGTACCTAAAGAGGGTATTCGAATCCTCCTCAAAATTTTGAGCTGAGGATGTGAAGGAATCATGTGCCAATTGATTGCTTTATTATAGCATAATGTCATATTGTACTCGAAGATATGACCTAGTTTCACCCATATATATTGGAGCTGAAGGACTGAAGACATTGCAAGATTTGGTGCTAGACAAAACATTTCTATTTTGGCGGGGAGAAAAATTGCCATGGACTGTGCTAGTCATTCATAGGCTAGTGAGTACGATCGAGTCCATTCAGTGCTCTCTCACGCTTGTAGGTTTGGCAGGTGTCAGGACTATAAACATTGCAAGGACTCTGTGACCATGTAGCCAGCGCCTAGTATCATTGACTGGCAAGGTTCCGCCGTCGATGAGACTGGGTACATCTTGCTACATGCCGCGAGAGCGCAGCACAACCAGAGTTCACCTGAGGTGGTACGGGCTTTGCATTTGCTGCTCTCTGTCTCTGGGCTGTTGCAAGACGAGAGCGCATCTCTGCTTAATTGCTTACCATATTTCTCCCCCTATTTCCACCGAATGTTTCTGAGGAGAAATTAGAAACCGAATTGCTTACTGTGCCGGCCTAATCAGAAAGCTCGAAGTGCAAGACCAACTAACTATTCAAGAGAGATGTGCTTACGGTAATGAAAAATGTAACTGAGGAATTTCAGTAACTTGCTTCCCTCAAGTTCCTACAAGATTAACTGCAGTTGTGGTCGGCTAAAGTACTACTAGTTGTGCTGTGAACCTGTGGTTGCTAGTACTACTGAACAAGTGGTAGTTTAGCTTTGCAGAAATTTAAAACTGACGAAACTTCATATTCTCAAATTACGGTGATTGTTTTCTGACAGATATATGATACCAGTACGAATGGAGGATACTTCAGGATACTTGCCATTAATTCACAGTTATGTGTAGTGCATAGGGAACTGAATCCTCTTCAAAGTTTGAACTAAAGATGTAAAGGAACCATGTGCGCGCAATTGATAGCTTAATTATACCACAATGTCATATCATTGTACTCAAAGATATGACCTAGTTTCACTCATATATATTGGAGCTGAAGGACAGATAAACTTTAAAGATTTAGTACTAGCCCAAGATTCAGCCAATTATGGGTTATGACATGGAGAAAATTAACATTGATTGGTTGCTACTTATTCACAGGATGGTGAGCATGAAGCATGATTGCACACAGTTCTCTCGCATGCTTGTAGGCTTAGGAGGTATCAGGACTATTTTTTAGATAATGGAACGGGGTTCCAGCCTCTACATCGTTTGACGACATACACAGCTGGGAGGTATCAGGACTATACATTGCACATTCTGATCAGGTAACGTGTGGCGCCTAGGATCCTTTACTGGAGAGATCATGTCATGGCCCAACGATCATCACATTGACCCGCATCTGGTTAAACCATATATTCGACATGGAAGTGTGAAATATAATGCGTACAGGGGTGATTGAATCGTCTTCAAACTTCTTAGACCTGAGAATACACAGAGGAACCACGTGCCAATTGAAGCTTAATTGTATAAAAATGTCATATTGTACTCCAAGATTAGACCTAGTTTCACCTATATAGATGATGGACCTACCCAAAGGATATAAAATCATAAAAGAATTAGTGTAGCCCAAGTTTTGATGCTGTTCTGGATGTGAGCATGGTCAAAACTGCATGCAGTCTCTCACATGCTTGTTGGCCTGGGAGGTGTCGGGAGTCGGGACCATACACAATGCCATGTTCTAGAAATCAAGTCGGATCAAAAGTATGTTACTGTTCATCCAGTATGCTTCACGGGCAATGTATGATTCTTCACCCAGTATCATAACTTGGATAACTGCTGAATTTGGCTCAAATCCGATGACTGTGCAGCCATGACGGACGATTGATTGGGCCGGGCACATCTTGGAGTCAGCTTCGTGAGGGAAGCACAATCGTGCTACACCTGATGTCTTTGCATTTGCAGACATCAGGATCGAGCTAGCTACCGTGCTTAGTCGCGTACCAAGTTGGCCAAATCAGGAACCTCTCAATGCAAAGACCAACCAAGTATTGAGTTCGTGCAGTTGTCAATGAATATTAATTACCGGCCCCAAGAGAGATGCATGTGTAGTGAAGCGCATATGACAACGGTCTATGACCACTTGCCTACGACCACGGCATACGATCATGTCTTACAACCATGGCATATGACCACGACATATGACCATGGCTTACGACCGCACGTCTATGATCACGGCATACCAAAGCAACAACATCATAAATATGCCTGCTTTGGTTCATCTGCATTCTCTGATTACGCTGTTTTGTAACGCAATTAGAGAATGTTGATGAATTGATGGAAACCCATTTATGATATAGTGAGAACACAATCACAGCCAGTTCTTAACTAGAACCGTCTGTGATATTCTAGTTAAGAACCGTCTATAATAAGAGTTACACAGACGGTTCAAAAATCGTCGATGATGCTCTTAGGGTATTACTGACCTATAAGCACAGATAGTTCAGGAAACCATCCATGGTGATATTTCTGAACCGTCTGTGATGAATTTTTCTATAGTAGTGACTTCTTCAAAAGTGGAACAACGATATTGATTAATTTGTCTTTCCCGTATTGAATTTGCTTGAGATCATAATATACTAGAAAGACATAATTAGATCCACTAGAAAAGAGTTTGGGCAAAGCTAGTAACAGGCTACACCCAGTAATGTCACCATACTTTTCACATGCTAACGAAACCAATATTTTGTCGCAATTTTTTGTTGACCAATATGTGACCAAACACTTCACTCCTGTATATGAAACAGTCTACTACATTTAGTATTCGACATCCAAGAGTTTCCTTTCCATTAATTCACAGTGCAGTGTAGTGTAGAGGGTAGTTGAATCCTCTTCAAAATTTGGAGTTAAAGATGCAGAGGAACCATACGCCAGTTGACTGCTTAAATATACCACAACGTCATATTATTGTACTCGATGGTATATGCGGCCTAGTTTCACCAATACATATTGGAGAAGAATGATAGAAGAGCTTAAAATAGTTCTAGTGCTAGCACAAGACTTTCTGTTCTGTGGCGAGAAAATTACCATGGATCGGTTGCTACTCGTTCACGAGCGCGCTATTGAGTATATAAGATCTACTTATGCATGCTTATAGGTTTGGGAGGCATCCGGACTAATATACATTGCAGTCTCTCATTTCTGGACTTGCTCTACCACTTGGGACAGTTCACTAGGCCGGATGCCGGTCATGGCATGGCCTGCCAGTTGCAATTTTTGGCATGCTTCGTGATTAGGCAGGCACCGAACGAGCATATGACCATGGTTCATAATTTCGCTGAAATTTTGAAAATTTCGTCTATTTTGCTACCCCCAAATGAAGAGTGGTTCGGTCAGATTTTGGCTGAATTTATCCCCATTTGAATTTTGTCCAAATTTCATCAAAATTTAGATTAAATTTCATCAAAAATTTGAATTTTTCGTTCAAAATTTTGAACAAAATGAACAAAATTTCATCCTTCCGTCCATCTCGCTGCCCTCCAAAAGCATTTTCAAACCCTGCATCTGACACTTTGCACAAATATTTCTCAAATACTGCAACTAGCAGTAACCCTCTAACCATATAAAGCGGAACTGAAGTAAAAAAAGGTTCGGCATGAATTTAATCTAGATGATATTATTGCTGATCCAGCATGTCGCAAACCAATTGAAGATTATCCTAATGAGATTTCTTATCTGCAGATCGGTACTCACATATTTATGAACATTTGGAGCACATTATTTATTAGCAAGGTACTAAATTTATTGTATTGAACATTTTCAATTTGTTCTCTTCCTATTTATGTATGAATTTGATATTTCAATGGCAAAAGACTAGTAGATGTAGCTTTAGTATATTTATATTGTGCGATAGCCTCAACAGTAGAGCTCCCCCTCTATTTTCATCCTGGATTCGTCACTGGCTTCATGTACAGTGCATGTTTCAGTTGCACCCGGATTTTGACTCTGATTTCTATATTACAAGTTCTTCTTAGAGACATAAATGTTTCCAGACGAAACAAGGCTACTAATTTTTTTTTTATTTTTGGACCTTTTTGGAAAGGTGACAGGGCTACATATTCATCAGCATGCGTGCGTCTACTTGCATTGAGTTTACAATGAACTCTAGTGCAGAGGGTAGTTGAACGCTCCTCAAAGAGAAACGTAATCATCAACCATACTGCATGCACTCGAAGATGCTACGCACCATGTTTCACCTATATATATTGGAGCTAAGAGCTAAAAGAACCCTAGAAATTTTATGCTATCCCTAGGCTGTACATACTGCATGCAGGGATCCCAGCAAGACTCCACGGACAAGTTGCCACTTAAAGTGCTCTCGTGTAGTAGTAGGCTTGGCAGGTATCGGGAGAGCAATGGTTGCTCGGCTGGTGGGCATGCGAGACGTGCAGCCCATCTGCTCGGGATCGACGCCGGGGCATCGTATTTTTGAGGTAATATTCATCTGAATAGTGACTCACAGAGGTGTATGTGGAGTATGTGTATATCGGTCTAAGAATATTAATCAATAAACATTCCAATTAACGTATACTATTGGTCTCAAGAGATATGCATCTAAGCGAGTGGCTTTTCTTCAAGACCAAATTGAGTAACCGCACGGCATTAAGTTGCAACATTTGCAGGGTGTTGTGACACACTGTTAGGAATACTATTCAGAGCTCTTAGTGATTGGTTTAGTGATCAGTCGCTTTCCGTCGAATAGAAGATGCTACCTAGTAACTAGTATATATTTTAATGTGCCAAACTGCTGATCGACATGAAGCTACGCAAACAGATGATAGAAACAGATTAAGCAAATAACCCATGGAACTAGCTAATAGTCATTAGAAAATCAGATGAATATACAGAAAAACGAGAGAGAGCGATTCCACATGGAATCATCAGCTACTACTTCCGGGGGATTCCCGCCGCGCGCTCGCCCACGTCACCCCGCCCGCGCGCTCCGGCCGGCGCATGGCGGGGATTTCCCGTACGGCCGGGGAGGTGTTTTTCTCGTGTTTTCCGAAAATTACGTAGAAGTTTTTTTTCCTCGCAAAGAGGTCTTTTTTTCTCGCGAAAAAGTCTAATAATTACAAGTTGCGCATACCTAGAGACGTAGGCGATTCCACATGGAACACGCCACGTCTATTTACCAAAACGAAACAATATCCTCTGGATACTATATATATTCTTTTCGAAAGGCAACAAGGCTACTACTCATTATTATGTATTATTATTAGTACATATGCGTACGTACACTTGTACCATTGAATTTGCACTGAGAAACGTAGTGCAGAGGGTAGTTGAACAGAACCCTATTCAAGGAAGAACCATCAGCCATGCTTTGTGTCATATATCTCTCAACGATAATATCAGGTTTCACCAATTGAAGCCATACACTGGATGTACTGTAGGGAGAGAGGTCATGGATCGGTTGCTACTTGCTAGCAACTCATCTTCTATCCAGCAAGCATGACTAGCGACTTGCACTACTCTTGTAACATCCCGATTTTTGCTCCATTTTCAAACTGCATAATTATCATAATTTTCAAAAACCTATGTTGCATAAGCGTTTTGTTGTAATTAAAAAACTGAATTTGATTTTGAATTGAAATTAGCAATGCAAATAAAGTTTGAAAATCTTTTTCCTCGCTCCCTCGCAGCTTGGGCCTAACCCAGCCGCCAGCCCATCTTCTTTCCCTCCTCTTCTCTCATTCCCTTCCTAGCCGACCACCTGTTGGGCCAATTAGGAGGTCGACCAGTCCACTTGCTCTCCCCTTCTCTCCTTCCCTTCCTGGGCTACCACCTGCCACTTGTTCATCTTCTCCCCCATGTCATCTCTCTCTCACCCGCTCACTGCTACGCCCATACGCACGCGTGCCGCACGCATGCAGAGCTGACGCGACACCATCATCCCTCTACCACCTCAAGAACTGTAGCACGCTGCAACCTTGCCAACCGAGTTAGCACCTGGCGCTCGTGAGATATCGCACCCAAGACTGCCTCCACGTCCGCACTCATTCTTCTCCTCTCTCCATTTCCACCAACTTTTGCCCCTTTTCTCCACCCTAGGTGGAGGGCAGAAGGGGTCGGGGAATTTGACCCTCACCCATCATCTTCTCCAAATTCGGCTGCTGGCTCTACTCGCCAATTCCGACCGTTGGGGTATTGAGGCCACCTCATCTTCTCGTGCATTGAGGTCACCTCAACCCCTCTTCTTAATGCTCATCTTGCCCCTACTTGTTCCCCACGGGTAGGGCAGAATGCCGCCTCCATCCGCACAGCAGCTCAGAACATGCCCACACCATCACCGCCCAGTTCTACTTGTTCTACCATGCCTGTAGATGTCGGAACACCTCGTCTTCCTCAGCTCGGGTCGTCTGCCGCCACAGAGCATAAGGCCACGACACCTTGCGACACCCTGCTTCGCCTCTAGTGAGCCTTCTCCTCGTTCCTTTGTGTCATATCTTGTTTCTGGAATTGCTGAACCCCATTAGGCTAGCCAATTTGGCCTATAGCTTGATGTAGTGCCACCACCTCGGCACATATTCTGCCTTGCCGTCATAGGCGTTGAGTTGGCTAAGACTGCCCCATTTTGGGGGTCATTGGCCTTCACTGTGACCGTCCTCACCGCGCGCGGTGCTCCACCCGAGCTGGCCATCGCTCCCTTGTCTCGCCCGTGCATGCAACGAAGGAGAAGCGTAGTGAAGGTGACAGTGCCATAAACTTAAGTAGTTCCCATGCATGTTTCAGTTGTACCCGGATTTTGACTCTGATTTGTATATTACAAGTTCTTCTTAGTGACATAAATGTTTCCAGACGAAACAAGGCTACTAATTTTATTTTTATTTATTTTTTGGACCTTTTTGGAGAGGTGACAGGGCTACATGTTCATCAGCATGCGTGCGTCTACTTGCATTGAGTTTACAATGAACTCTAGTGCAGAGGGTAGTTGAACGCTCCTCAAAGAGAAACGTAATCATCAACCATACTGCACTTGAAGATGCTACGCACCATGTTTCACCTATATATATTGGAGCTAAGAGCTAAAAGAACTCTAGAAATTTTATGCCATCCCTAGGCTGTACATACTGCATGCAGGGATCCCTGCAAGACTCCACGGACAGGTTGCCACTTGAAGTGCTCTCGTCTAGTAACAGGCTTGGCAGGTATCGGGAGAGCGAGAGTTGCTCGGCTGGTGGGTATGCGAGGCGTGCAGCCCATCTGACCGGGATCAACGCCGGGGCATCGTATTTTCGAGGTAATATGCATATGAATAGTGACTCTAAGAGTATATATTGCGCATACGAAGAGACGCTCCATTTTCAAACTGTATAATTATCATAATTTTCAAAAACCTAACTAGTGCTCCATTAAAAGATCAGATGGATATTCAGAAGAATGAGAATTGAAACAGCACTTCCACATTTTTTTTAGATAAGGATACAAAGTCCGACCTCTATATCCACTTGGGATATACACAGCCAAAAGTTACACGAGCTCTTAGGTTCAAAGCCTTCAAACTGAGGAGCACAAAACAATAAGAAACAGAGCTTTAGGACTATGAAAAAGCTAGAAAAAACTAAGTTTCAGAACTTCTTCTCCATCCTTGCTTTCAACCAATCCCCTAACCACATCCAACTGAGCCATCCAAACTTCGGTCTACTTTGCGTGAAGATGAACCTCCGAGGCGATGTCTCCAAGGAGGCGACGAGGGTCGCCGACGCCGCCCGCCTCACCGAGACAAGGCTTTCACCTGGAGAACAGAATACATGAGGGCTATGGAGTGCCATGACAACCCTCCAGGAAGGAAAATGGCGTCCAAGGACGTCATAATTGTCGAGACCGGTAGGATCACCGGCAAGGCTTTCGCCAGCACCTCCACAGCAACCCACGCACTACCCACACACACAAAATAGACCTCCACCAGCACACCGGAGTCCTGCACGCACACCTCAAGGCCATGGCATAGCCACCCTTGAACTCCACGACGAGCCGCTTCCTGCAATAACCGCCACTGAAGAGACCACTATGCGACGCCTATGCGCCATCATAGAACAGATTCAGGGACAAGAGCCTCAGATCAAGTCTACAGCCGTCGGCGCACTAAGTCGCCCACCGCCGCGCCATGCCTTCCCGCTCGAGCAACGACGTGCCAAGGCTCCCTGGACAAACCCAGCAGCCGCACCTCCTGCCGCACCCTGGCCTCTGCCGCCGGCACCGGTCGGCCTCCTCCACCCGCCGGACGGCGCGCTCCAACGCGGCTCACCGCTATCACCCTGCCCTTCCGCTTGGTTACTGCTCCGCGGCAGCGCCCGCACCCGCTCCCTCTCCCTCTGCAGCCTGGAGAGCATCCCCTCCAGGCCAGTCCCAAATCCTGCCTCTTCCACATGGAACACGCTACGACTGTTTACCGAAAAGAACCTTTTTTTTCCAAAAGACAACTGGGCTCTACTAATTCTTATGTATTATTATTTGTCCAGATGCGTACGTACACCTGTACCATTGGATTTGCAATGAAAAATGTGGTGCAGAGGTAGTTGAACCAAACCCTTTTCAAAGAACCATCAACCATGCAATGTTTCACATACTCATATAGCTCTCAACGATGATATCAGGTTTCACCTATTTATATCGCAGCCAAAAGGATAGGGAGATATGTATTGCTAGAAAGCCCAACACTGGATGTGCTGTGGGGAACAGAAACACCATGGATCGGTTGCTACCTGCTAGCCAGCAAGCACGAAGAGCTGCTTGCAGTACACTCGTCATCTCTTGCACAGTAGTTGTATATAGGCTTGGGAGGTGTCGGGACTATACATGCTTTCTTTTTTTCCTCTTATGATTTTCGGCAGTTTCTCTTTCTCCTTTCAGAACTAATTTGATCGAGTACTCTCATCATTTCTTGTAGTTCTCTCATCATCTCTTGTAGTTCTATGTAGGCTTGGGAGGTGTCGGGACTATATATGCTTTTTTTTCTTTATGATTTTCTACAGTTTCTCTCTCCCTTTTGGAACTAATTTGATCGACTCATGAAGTTGATTCCATCTTTCCATGACAATAAGGATGAGGGGCAGGCGGCTGACCCTCGCACCGGCGGCCAGCAGGGCGATTCGGTCGGCGTGCACGGCTGCGACCTACGACGGTGAAGGTGATGCGGATGGAGTTGAGGCCTGGCGTTGCAGGAAGGGCCGCGAGGCTCTTTCGAGGGCGGTAGTGCTGGCTGCGGGCGCTTGCCGCCGACCGAAGCCAGTCCATGGCCACTGGGTTGGCGAGGATTCACCGGCGCTGGCGATCCCGTCGAAATTCTGGGCGCAAGGTGCGGAGGACGACTCCGACGATGAAGCAACGGTGGAGTTGAAGAGCCCATCGACGCCGGAGTTGAAGAGCCCATCGACGCCGGAGTTCATCGTGGAGGCCCTGGACGCAGGGTTCACGGTGGATCAATTGGCCAGAGCCGAGAAAGCTCTAGCGCCAGGTAACGTTCAATCTTCCGCAGATCGTCTCCTTCCTAATTCAATTGTCGCTAAGTTGGTTCAAGGAAAATTGGCCGGGACGCCTTGGCAAGGACCCTTGCCATCTCCTCGAGTTTCTCCTCCGAGGACTCTCGGCGATTGTGTTGCAAAGGCAAGAAACCTCAGTGCCGGCTCTCGTGGCGCGTTGGCGTCGTCTAGACGGCCAAGATCGCAGGCGGAACGGCAAGACGGAGTTGATGCCGGTGTTCGCGGTTCCCGGCCATCGCCGGCGCGGTCATTATCGGCAAGTGACGAGCAGAAGTCAAAACAATTTGAAAATCAGAATCTTCGGTGCTGCGATCCGGAATTTCCTCCGTTGTCACCCGCGAAGATACCGGTCGACTTGACCGCGTGCGTTGACACGGGGAGTTCGGTTCGAGCTTCTCTGCACATCATTGGGCCTGGTAAAATTTTCCGGCCCACCAAAGGCCTTTGCGCTCTTTTCACAAGGACAGGAACCAGGAAAACCACAAAAACCCTATCGCCGCCGCCGTCCAAGCCATCCATCGCCTCATCGTCGCCTTCCATCGAGCCATCGCGTTCATACGCGGAAGTGGTGCGGGTTGGGGCGACCATGGCGGCTCAGGGCTCGGGCGGGAACTTTGGCCGCGGTGGAGGGGGAAGAGCGGCGGGCTACGACCCTGGCTTCCTCCCGGGATTCCATCTGGGACACGGGGGACGGGGCAGGGGCCGCAACTTAGCCCCCTCCCGTGGTCGCGGTCGCGGCCAAGGAGGATACGGCGGTCAGGGCTTCAATGGCTACACCAACGGATACAACGGCGGTGGCCGTGGTGGGCGCCCCTACAGCGGGCCATTTGGAGGAGGGCGTGGCCGGGGTAACTGGCAAAACCATGGCCGGCCGTACTACCAGCCGTCCTCGGCTCCGGGACAAGGAGGACATCCGCCTCCCTTCCAGGCGGGTGGCTCGTTCGCTGGTGCCGGTGGCGCGCTCGCAGCTGCTGGCAGTGAAGGTGCGCACGCTACTGCTGGCGGTGGTGGCGCATACGCGGCCGTTGGTGGCGGTGGTGAAGCAGGGCGAGGGGAGCTGGAGGTCTTGGCGGGGCAGCACCCTCATGGCACGGTTGTCCCCCAGGCACCAGTCATGGGAGCTGGTCCGCAGATATCGACGTCGACGACAGCTCCGGCAGCACCAGAAGTCCCCAAGAGCGCTGTCCTACCAATCACCAATGCCTCAATTGGGACAAATGAAATGCCAGAGTCATCTCACCAAGGAAAGCCGAAAAGCAAGGGTAAACCATTTTGTTTTCGCTGTCACACTAAAGGTCATACTATGGCAGAATGCACTGTGATTTTGGGTTGTGAAATTTGTTATGGAGATCATGTCACTAAAATTTGCCCAAATATAAAAAAAATGAATACTACTGCTATTCCTTGTGGTTATGCGGTCGAAGGATTGGGCTTTTATTTTATTCCAGTCGCTGAAAATCCCAAGGTGAATTTAGAGGAAAAATCAGCTGTGGTACGTGTTTTGGAGGGTTCTTTTACTGCTGATCAGCTAGCAGTGGAACTTGACAAACTACTACCAGGAAAAAACAAGTGGGTGATTGAGGAGAAAGGTACTGATGCCTTTATCACTGATTTCCCATCCTCTGAGCTACTGGATTGGGTGGTGAACTGGGGTCCTATGGACACAAAGTCAGTGAAAGGTAAATTACGTTTTGAGAAAGGGGTTGAGAATGAGGTCTACAAGTATGAAATTGATAAAGTTTGGGTTCAGTTCCGTGGTCTACCAAAGGAGTTTCGGGAATTTCCTATTATTTGGGCGATTGGTTCCATTTTAGGTGTTCCCAGAGCTGTAGACACAAAGTTCACTAAAAAGTATGGACGTGCCAGGATGAAGGTAGCCGTGCTAGATCCCAATCTTATCCCGGACCTGGTGGATATAGTGATTGGGGATTTTGTTTATGAGCTACAGTTCCGTGCTGAGCATAATATATCTGATGGTGAACCTCAGGTCATTGACATGGACTCTACCATAGATGAAGATAAAAAAAATGGGGAAAAAAAGGGAGATCCTATGGATGAGGATGGTAAAAAAGAAGAGGAGTTAGCAAAGGATAATGCAAATGGTGACCATATACCGGGCTCCGGAAATCAAAATGGGGGTGCAGTCCAGCAAGAGGATATGGGTGCTGGTTCTGGGACTCAGCAGAACAAGGAGGCAGGTGTTAAAGCAAACAACAAACCAGTGGTAGTGCTTACTCAGGGGCTAACAGTAGATGGAACTGGCCAATGGAAGGCTAGTTTGATGGCTTCCCAAAATGACTCTGGCTTTTCCAATAAAATGAGCATGCATAATGGTGGGACAGTGTCTCCTATAAGATCCAGTAAAAGAAATGCGGCGTCTTCACATCAGGACTCTATGGAGAAGGCGTCGAAATTGAAAGCTCGCAAAAATCTGGACTCCTCTTCAGACAAAGGTATTGGATCTCATCCAAGCTCATTCCATACTTTACATGATTCTTTTTTGTTAGATACAACTAATTCGATAGGGGTTACTCTTGGGAATAATGAACAAACAGTCTCTCATTCTTTAAATTCTTTAAAAGCTTTAGAAGCTCACAGGGTGAATGAAATGGTTAGGGTTGTGGAGGATGATGCCTCTACTGTTTGTTCAATAGAAGATAATATAGATTTAGAAGCCTTGAATCTTATTTGTTTAGAAATCTCAGAAGGCCTTGGTGATGGGGGTTGTGACCCTTTGTGTCTACAGACTCCTTTATCACAAAACAAAAGGTCACGTTCTAGAAACAATAAAAATTACAAAAGTCGGTCTAGATGAAAGGTATTTTTTGGAATTGCAATGGGTTTGCTGACCCTAAAAAATATAGATTCCTTTCTGACCTAACAAAAGAAAAGAACCTAGATTTTATTGCCTTATCAGAGACGGGTAGAGCCAATTTTCCGCAATCGACTTTGAATAATATCTGCGCTGGCAGAGATTTTCTTTGGCATTGCATGGCTCCACGGGGGCGGTCTGGTGGCATGATCCTAGGTATTAACTTGTCAGCTTTTGACATTGGTGAGATTGAAGAAGGGGATTTTTTTATTCGTTTTAAAGTTCGTCATAAGGAAGATGACTTTAAGTTTAATTTGATTTCAGTATATGGGCCGGCTCAGGTAGATCAAAAATCAAATTTCTTATCAGAAGTAGTGCGGGTATGCTCAAAAGAAGCTTTACCTGTTATTATCGGTGGCGATTTTAACATTATTCGTAGCCCTAATGAGAAAAGTAATGACAACTATAATGACAGATGGCCTTTCATGTTTAATGCAGTGATTGACACTTTAAATCTTAGAGAATTAGAATTGTCGGGAAGAAAATTTACTTGGGCTAATCGTTTGCAAAACCAAACCTTCGAAAAGTTGGATAGGATTTTGGTCTGTACGGATTTTGAGTCCAAATATCCACATACCACTGTAATTGCACTGTCTAGAGAGATTTCTGACCACACTCCGCTGTTATGTTGCACAAACAATACATCCTCATCTTATCAACCCCAATTTAAATTTGAATTGGGTTGGTTGCTGAGAGATGGTTTTTGTGACATAGTAAGAGATGTGTGGCAGAGCGTACATGCTGAAGGCACCCCCTTAGAGAGGTGGCAAGCTAAGATCAGAAGGCTACGCCAATATCTCAGAGGTTGGGCAAAAAACGTGAGTGGTGCTTATAAGAAAGAAAAAATGTCAATTTTAAATAAACTAGACGAACTGGACAAGAAGGCAGAAAGCTCAATGCTCAATGAAATGGATTTGAACTTAAAACATGTGTTAAATGAAAGGCTAGCGGAATTACTTCGTGAAGAGGAGCTAAAATGGTACCAAAGGGCTAAGGTGAAACATCTATTACAGGGTGATGCAAACACGAAATACTATCATTTGTTGGCAAACGGTCGGTATAGGAAAACTCGAATTTTCCAGTTGGAAGAAGGGAATGATATAATAAGTGGTGATGCTCAACTTAAAAAGCATATTACCAATTATTATAAAACTCTATTTGGCCCATCGGATAACTCTACCATCTCTTTGGATGTGTTACAAACCGAGGATATTCCCCAAGTTTCTGCACTGGAAAATGAGTTTTTAACAGCTGACTTTACAGAAGAGGAAGTAAGGGCTGCAATCTTCCAAATGGATCATAATAAGGCACCAGGACCGGATGGTTTCCCTCCAGAGTTCTATCAGGCCTTCTGGACTTTAATTAAAGATGATATGATGGCTCTATTTACAGATTTCCATCAGGGATCCTTGCCACTAAACAGTCTTAACTTCGGAACAATAATTTTGTTACCTAAGCAGAAGGATGCGAAAGTGATTCAGCAATACAGACCAATATGTCTGTTGAATGTCTCTTTTAAAATCTTCACCAAGGTGGCAACTAATAGATTATCTACCGTAGCCCAAAAGATTATTAGACCAACACAAACAGCCTTTCTTCCTGGCAGAAATATCATGGAGGGTGCGGTAATACTCCATGAGACGATACATGAACTTCACTCGAAGAAGCAGGATGGGGTTATTTTCAAAATTGATTTTGAAAAGGCATACGACAAGGTAAAATGGAGTTTTTTACAACAAACACTAAGGATGAAAGGGTTTTCACAAAAATGGTGTAAATGGGTGGAGAAGTTCACGCAAGGAGGAAATGTTAATATTAAGGTTAATGACCAACTAGGTTCATACTTCCAAACAAGAAAAGGCTTAAGGCAGGGTGACCCAATGTCGCCAATACTATTTAATATAGTGGCTGACATGCTGGCCATACTGATTGCTAGAGCCACAGAAGCAGGGCGAGTTGAAGGGGTTATTCCTCATCTTATTCAAGATGGATTATCTATTCTCCAGTATGCGGATGACACGGTGATTTTTATGAGTCATGATGTTGAGAAAGCGATAAATATGAAATTAATACTTACTACTTTTGAACAACTATCAGGGCTCAAAATAAACTTTCATAAAAGTGAGATCTTTTGTTTTGGGAAAGCACAAGATCATGTAGGGTACTATTCGCAGTTGTTTGGTTGTAAAGTGGGGAAGTACCCCTTTCGCTATCTTGGTCTACCAATGAATACTAGGAAACTAAATAATAATGATTGGCAAATGATTGAGAACCGAATTGAAAAGAGGCTCAGCGGGTGGAAAGGTAAATTGCTTTCGGTTGGGGGTCGATTGGTCTTAATAAACTCGGTGCTCTCTAGTTTACCGATGTTTATGATGTCTTTTTTTGAGATCCCAAGGGGAGTGTTAGAAAAAATCGATTGTTTCAGATCAAGATTTTATTGGCAAAGCGACCAACACAAGAGAAAATACAGACTAGCCAAATGGGAAATCTTGTGCCAACCGAAAATACAAGGGGGTTTAGGCATACAAAATTTGGACATTCAGAACAAATGCTTGTTGAGTAAATGGCTATTTAAATTGTTAAATGAGGATGGCATGTGGCAGGAACTTTTGCGGAATAAATACATAAAAGATAAGACACTAGGAAGCTGCGTTAAAAAACCAACAGATTCTCATTTTTGGAAAAGCTTGATGAATGTAAAAGACACCTTCATGGGTTTTGGGTCATTCAAAGTGAAAGACGGGTCGCAAATCCGATTCTGGTTTGACACTTGGTTGGTGAACAAACCACTAAAAGATAGATTTCCATCGTTGTTCAATATTGTACGAAGGAAACAAGACACTGTGGCTCAAATCCTTAGTTCATCCCCACTAAATATTTCATTCCGCCGTAATTTAGTGGGCACAAACCTAAGGGATTGGCACAGAATTGTTGCCTCTTTACAGGATGTGAACTTACGTGTAGAAAGGGATGTTTTTGTGTGGGCGTTACATTCATCAGGAGTTTTCTCTGTCAAATCCATGTATGCTGCGTTAATTAATAATGGAGTGCGAGTGTCACAAGATATTTGGCAAATTAAGGTTCCTTCAAAAATAAAAATATTTTTGTGGTACCTTAAAAAGGGGGTGACTCTAACTAAGGATAACCTAGTTAGGCGTAACTGGAACGGTGACACGAAGTGCTGCTTCTGTCATTCTCTAGAAACTATTCAACACCTTTTTCTGGACTGTTTTTATGCCAAGTTTTTGTGGCGAGCAGTACATTTACTGTTCGGACTAACACCGCCACAGAGTATAGATGACCTTTTTAATGGGTGGTCAAAGAAGGGTAATAAGAAACAACACGCATTGTTATTGACAGCAGCATCGGCACTTTGTTGGGCAGTTTGGATAACAAGAAACGAGGTGGTTTTTGACAAATGTAGACCAAAATCTTTTTTGCAGGTACTATTCAGGGGAACTCACTGGCTCCGTCAGTGGGCAAGGTTGCAGCGGCGGGATGATCTACGGGATCACTTGGTCTTAGCTGGGCAACATCTTGAGTCGTCTGCTTTGCAATTCTTCGGTTCTAATGGATGGTTATCAACAAGATTTATTGGCTTTTCTTAGTCAAACCTTTACATACGTTTTGTTTATCCATGTGTTTGCTGTAAAGATGGAACTTTTACAGCTCGTTGTAATAATTGGCCTGATTCTATCTGTTGATAGATGAAGCCGGATTTTACTATCCATTATCTAAAAAAAAAAGTTCCTAGTACGTTTGGCCATTATAGAGTTAGAATTGACATAGCCTGGTAGGAGCAATATTGCACCATGTGAAACTCTGTTCATAATTGTCTTGGGAACAAGCTCACAGTGATTTTCACCACACATTCAGAACGCGCGCAGGCCCGCATGGCAGCACTGTAATGCAGGCGAAAAGCAACGTGTAGAACCTGTAGTTTCTAATAATACAAATTGGATTCCTCTGTTTCAATGGAAAAAGTCGGACAAATCAAATGCTAGATTCTTGTAGTTTTCCTCCAACATTGAGGTTCCATTTGCGCCTTCATTTTAGTAGAAAATGAACTGTTTCCGAGAAATCCCTGCATCCTAAACAGGCATTGATAGTACATGGTGGTCAACCTCTGAATTGATTAAAATTATCACTTTTAGAGCAATTTAACTAAAATCTCATGGTCCATCCGATATTTTGGTTAAGTTTTCGCTGAGTAAGGACATAACAAAATACCGAGCATGTTATGAAACAAGCAATCAGTTTCCTAGTATAACAGTAAAATGTACACCAAAAGGATGAAAACCCAAAAGTTACTTCTCTAACACTACTGAGATTATAGGACTAAGTGTGCCTTGATCTGAGCTCCTTGCAAAGAGAGGGGCAGCTTGTCATCAGATGCTTATACCCATCGGTCGCGCTGACTGCTCGCATTTTTGAAGGTAAGCTGAGGAACCTGAAGACCGCCTCTTTAAGCTCATGACAATGATGCTGCTCAGCCAAGGCCAATGTGGTCACTGCCGTGTTCACATCAAGTCGCCTGCATAGTTTGTCTTCACAAATCAACTTTAGCCTCGGTATATCATACATGTCTGCTGACACAAGCAGATGCTGGGCCATTATCGCCGCCGTGTATTCCTCACCCATCTCTGGTAATTCATCGATGTAGATGAAGTGGAGCAATGCCCTGAACACATCGAAATGCATGTCGTCGATGGGTATGGTGCATCTTCTATCCTTCTCCCTCATGGAACCCAGGAGCGGCGAGCACGTACCGGGCGAGAACGTGACGTCGCCGAGGTGCCAATCCAGCTTTGGCGGTGGCGCCATGACAAACGGCTCCTCCACGGACAGGGGCGGACCCAGGGCCCGGCGACCCTGGCCCCTGCCCGGGCTCATCTCTGTTTGTTATCTTTCAGGCGTGTTATTTCTGTTTGTTTGATGTACGTTAGAGTTTAGACGGAATGCTAATTTGACTGACCATCTATGTTCCAAACAAACAACTGCTAATACTGCTTGGTGCAGTTGGCCAAATGAGGCTCCTGATTTCTTGCTTCAGTGTTTAGAGCTTGATTGTGATCCTACTTAATTAATGATATTTGCTCTTGGTCCAAAAAAGAATCATCTGGATGCATGCCACTTGCTAGTGTTTTGTTTCGATTTGATTGCATTTTATGTCTAACATGCATGCACAAATATCTTGTTCGACGTGGCATACGTAATGGTCGATGCTAGGTGTTTTTTTTGTGAATAAGAAATGGCTAGTAGAATTTTCTAAATTATAGTCGATGCTAGGTGTTTTTTTTGAGTGACTATTGCATATGTAATTGAATTTTTTTTATCTTTCAGTCACATAAAATTATACTATGAATCACCTTAAGTTACAAGTGTTTGTTTTGGAGGGGGCTGTAACTTTAGTTGATTGAGAGTGTAATTTTAGGTGACTAAAAGATAAAAAAATTTCCCGGCCTGCAGGGCGACCCTGGGAAGCGCTGTGGCAATATTTTGCTTGTGAACATGTGCTACGATATGATTCTAGTTAAAACTAATGTGGTTGTCATATTTTACTTGTATTATGATCTATGTTTCTGAGCGCTTGTTATTTAGACTCTGTTCTTCGCCCAGGCTCGTCAAATTCTCTGGGTCCGCCACTGTCCACGGATTTTCCTCTGACGAAGGCGATGTCGCACCGGATGACGAAGCAGTCGTCCTTGAGATACACCGACTTCTCTAGGACTTCCCTGTTGATGAACTGCGGGAATCCCCTGGTACTACTACGTGACAAGATGTGCGTGAACCTGCTGCTGTACGCCGGCGCTGCTTGGCCGGCATGGTCGAGCAGATCGAACTGCGCGTCTGTGTTCACGCCATCGTTGGGGCCGACATGCTCGAGGAATACGGATATGAAGCGGCGGTGCTCCGCGCGGCTGCCGTTGGGGTAATATTTGATACGCCTTGTGTGGCCTCCGATGAGGAAGGTGCAGGAGTACAAGCACTGGCCGGTATTTACAGCTTTGGTGCCGGAGTAGCCGTCGAACCTTAGAACGTGATTCCCTCTCTCTCTCTCTTTGCAACGACGGTGGAGGACGAACGTGTCGGATCAGGCGCGTCCCCGTCGCCGGCGGCCGAAAGTGCGGTCGCGGAGGTGGACATGGTTGATTGGAATAACATACCAGGTGGTGCAGATCGAGCAGAAGATTACGATCGAGTCCCAGGCCGTGAGCAGCTTGTCTGACATGATTACGGCTAATTCATGTTCAGTGCCACGAAGTAGTTCTCATGCATGGTGCGGTTGCACCCAGACTTTGATTCTGATTTTATATTTCAGATGAAAAAGGGTTACTAAACTTATTTTTATTTATTTTTTGGAAAGGTGCGTATTCGTCATGCGTGCGTCTACTTAATCACATTGAATTCACAATAAAAAACGTAGTGCAGAGGGTAGTTGAACGCTCTTCAAAGAGGAACATCAACCATGTGTAATGGCACTCAAAGATGCAGGCTACATACCATATCTCACCTATATATATTGGAGCTAAGAGATAGAAGAACTGTAGAAATTTAGTGCTAACCCTAGGCTGTACGTACTGCATGCAGGGAGCAAAACTCCACGGATAGGTTTGCTGCTAGCAACTCATCAGGTAGCTAGTAAGCGTGACAAGCCGCTTGCATTCCTCTCGATCGTCTGGTTGTAGGCTTGGGAGGTATCGGGACTACATACATTCCAAGGGATCCAGTGATTCGTATAGTAATTCTCCCAAGCATATAACTGCTAATTTAGCTACCTAGTTCCACAGAAGACTGGAGACGAAAGTTCAACGCGCCATTCATGTCTTAATTTCCCGCTTGCTCGGCCTCCTGATTCTGAAGCCCATCCGCTGCAATTCGTCCAGAATGAAGCCCATCCGCTGCAATTCGTCCAGAGAGGCAGCGGGTTTCAGCGGGGCGACGCGATGCCTGCTGTCTAACATCATAAACATGATGCACTTTATTACGCCTAAGAAAAAATATTGATGAGAAAACCAAACAGATCCAAGGAAGGGTATTAATTGATGTACATTCCGATTAACGTGTGTGTATATATATGTCTCAATCATGGTATCTCTGTTATTTATACTATAAATATATATAGAACATTTTTCCACGATCGAAGTGAATAACCGCATGTAATAAGTTGCAATATTTGCAGGAACTCTTGGTGATTGGTTTAGTGATCAGCGATTTTGCGTTGGGATTAATTGCATTTCGTCATCACCACTACTGTAGCAATCAGTCAAATAAAAGATGGTGATCGATTTAATGTGCTGATCGACATGAAGCTGCGATAACAGAGGATAGAAACAGATTAATCAAATAACCCAGGTAACTAGTTAATACTCCATTAAAGATCAGATGAATATACAGAAGAACGAGAAATAGAGATTCCACATGGAACAGTTACTACAAGTTGTACGTACTGAGAGGTAGGCGATTCCTCATGGAAGTGGAACACGCTACGCCTATATCCGAAACGGAATCTGGCAACTTTTTTTTCAGAAGGCAACTGGGCTACTAGTATTATGTATTATTACTTTATTAGTCCACATGCGTGCGTCTACTTGTAGCGTTGAATTTGCAATGAAAAACGTAGTGCAGAGGGTAGTTGAACCAAACCCTATTCAAAGAGGAACCGTCAACCATGCAATGAGGGGAGAACTGCAGAGATTTAGTGATTTTTTAGAATATAAAAGGCCGAAGCCTTTCTAATTTCTGATATTAGTATATTACAAACCAAACAGGTTCATTACAGTTTCTTACAGAAATGAAAAAACAAAACATAGCAGTCCTAGTTACCAAGGAAATCTTTTTTTCCTGCTCCCAGTGCTGCAACTAAAGCCAAAGATGGAAATGAAATAACAGGTTACAAGCAACAAGCTCGACTGAAAACTGCTAAATGCTGAACCAAGCACTAGTCTTCCAGCGTCTTCAAGCTCCTATCATTCCACCTCCTCCCGTAATTCTTGGAACGGTTGGTCGCCATCCTCTTGTGGCAGAGAAAACTTCAGTTGCCACTTGTTCGAGCAACCTGGCCCCCTCCTGCTGCTCCTCTCGGTTCCTCACTTTTGTCTGAAAGTTCAACCAATGGTTAATCCATTAACATACAGTGAGCATTACTGATATTGGGTTATTAGGCAGAGATTTAGTGCTAGATAGCCCAACACTGGATGTACTGTTGGGGAGAAGAAACACCATGAATCGGTTGCTACTTGCTAGCAACTCAGCCCGTGTAGTTGCAGTACTCTCGTGTAGTTAGTTATATGTTTGGGGTTGTCGAGTCGGGACTATATACATTAGATGAAACCAAGTTCTGCATAAAAGTGTAAAACAATTATCCTAAGCAATCAGCAGGCAATTAACCTACCTACAGTATTCTTCACTTGAAGAGACTGGAGAATTAGAAGTCTAACCCACAATGCTTGTTTTCTTTTTGATCAATTGGTGTTGGTTTGTGGAGACCGCTCCACGGGATCGGCGAGTCAGGCTCGGCGTGGCTTCTGCACGTGGAGCAGCAGCCCATTGAGTCACTCGTCCGGTAGATGGTTGTGTTGGCTGTGAAAAACTTACTATGTTTAATCGATCCTACATATGTTAGGTATTACGAATTTTTATCTTTTTCTCGATCAAAGTGAGTAATTGCATGCAATTAATCCTGCAACAATTTTTCAGAGTACTCTGTTAGGAGTTGTGTTCAGAACTCTTGGTCATTGGCAAGGTGATAAGTGATTTTCTGCATGCATATACAAGGTACCCTTGCATCGCCACAACTGTAGCAAATCATGCTTCCTCCGACATTAGTACAATCCATGGATCACCTATTTGACTATGTCTGACTGAATATTCTCAATTT